>LPNX011197589.1:1294280-1316669 GCA_001517045.1 Pseudotsuga menziesii | reverse complement strand
ATTTATGAGAAATAAATAAAAGGGATTTTTACTCTCATTGATTCTCATCCATTGGATTAGATTGCTTTTCCACCGTTGGATTAGAAACTCACTTAGGGTTAAACAAAAAGGCTGAGGGAGGCAAAAGGGCATTCACNCTGAGGGAGGCAAAAGGACTTCACTTTTCATTTTTCAGGTGAAGAAGAAGAGCTGAGAGAGAAGGATTTTCGAGCTAGGGTTTTGGCACATTTTCCAAGAAAAATTTATGCACAGAAATCGAGGAGTACAAGGCATTAACTCAGGCACAGAAATCGAGAAGATAGTACGGCCTCATTAATGCTGTACGGCTACACTCTGCTTGCACATAA
Source organism: Pseudotsuga menziesii (assembly GCA_001517045.1). NCBI lineage: Eukaryota > Viridiplantae > Streptophyta > Pinopsida > Pinales > Pinaceae > Pseudotsuga > Pseudotsuga menziesii. Next base: position 1,316,322 of record LPNX011197589.1, on the reverse strand, counting down.
ATCGAGGGATAGTACGGCTCATTAAATGCTGTACAGTTTGCATTAATTTTCCAGCACAGAAATCGAGGAGTTTTGGGTCTGTACGGCCTGCATTAATTGNATGCTGTACGGTTTGCATTAATTTTCCAGCACAGAAATCGAGGAGTTTTGGGTCTGTACGGCCTGCATTAATTGCTGTACGGACAGCATTAAATTTGCACAGAGCTCAAGGGTACGGACGACACAGGAATCGATGGTACGACCCTGCAATAAATGCTGTACAATTTCTGCACAGAAATCGAGGTCAGTTTGAAGTGTACGGCCTGCATTTATTGCTGTTTGGTTGGCTCAAAAATCGAGGAGCTGTTCATGCACAGAAATCGAAAAAGTTTGCTGCTGGTCAAATTCTAGGTTGAGATAAGTTGGAATATTTGACTGTAAATTTAATGTCTGATTTTTTTGCTGAAGGAAATAATAAATCTCTCCTCTCTCTGACTGGTTTTCCCCGTGGGGATTTTTCCAGGGCTGATTAGCCAAAAATCTCTGAGTCAAATCTTTTATTGTGTGACTGTCCAAAAGTGTTTTTCAGCCTGTTAGTGAAGTTTTATTGTGTGTTTAAATTGTCCAGAAAATTTCATAAGTAACTTACAGCCAATGCAAAACCGACTGTAAGTGAAAACCACGAAATGTGCATTTAAACCAGCATACAGTAAACTCAGATTTTCTACAGAGCCCAATAGTGATTTCATGCTACGAGTCTAGGATTTCTACTTCCTTCACGTTCACTATTTTGTAATGATATAATGAATTTTCTTTGCACTGTTTATTCCATCATTTTTCATCTTGCTCAAAGTTTGACCAAGTTTGATCTTTTTTACTTGGTCAAATGGGTTAACCAGCGGCATGGGACAGTCACATATACATCAGTTATCATATCTTAGCCTTTGGACCCCTCCAAACAGCTTTTGTGGCATTTTTGGATTAATTGGCTAAAAATAAATATTTTTCCAAGTCCGGAGTTTTAACACAAGCATAGTTTAATTATTTGGAGCTGATTATAAACGATGCATTTCAAATAGGAATTGAAAATAATTTGGTGCATCTTATGGTATTTGAGATCAAGGAACTCCTCTGTGGCATCAAATTTGCATCCCGGGCAAGAAAATTCAAAGATCCAATTAATGGTACATTGATTAATTTTATCCTAATGTCCAATTTAAAAAAGATCCTACGTATCAATATGTATGTAAACGGGATTGCGAAAAAGTGAAGTAATGACATGCGTAGTCTTATTTTCGGACCCTAAACACATTTTGATCATCACTTAATCATTCCAACTTGAGCATGCCCAACATTTAACGAGACATCATGACGGGGTATACTCTCTTCCTTGGGGGCGCACTTAGCAAATAACGAGTTATACTTTAGCAAATTGGAAGATGTAAAATGTGGAAGGGACCACCAAGGGGATCCCCTAGTGACCCCTAGTGATGTTAAACACTTATCACTTAAATATTTTATCGTTGTACATGGGCTCATTGAGGAAATTCGCCCCCCTCTTAGAAACTAAGAAATGTTCATTTTCAACTATTTTCCAAAAATGTAAAGGAGAGAAAAGATCTTCGCAACCATTGATCTTCCTCGCCTATCTTTTAATCTCATCCATATATCGCTTTTGCTAGGGATTTTGCTCATTCTCCTTCTATAAAAGAGAGTGGGCTCTCTATTTTATGGACTCTTGGCTCATTTCAACTTTAAATAAAAAACCAGAATTCTTGTGTGTGCAAATCTCTTGTTCTTGGATGAAGTTTGATGGATATTTCTTCTTACCATTCTCCTACTATTGCTAGATCTTAGCTCCACTTGTCTTGGGCAATTTATTTTGTGTGTTTCATGCAGGAAGAAGAGGCAAGTTTTCCCCATGTGCCTTGGCAGTCTCAGCAAAGGGGTTTTTTGTGAATGAAATCGTTTTGCTCTTATGCTCTTTGTTTCTTGCTAGCCTTCTTGCTACTTGCATGCTATTTCTGATTTGTAATGTGAGTTTTGGCTTAGTTCTTGTGAATTTCACTTGCTAATTCATTTCTTGTGTTGCAGGTTGGAGGTGAAAGGAGCTCAAGTGCGCCCTAAGCAAGAGTGAGAATTTCTCTGGGCTTGGATCTATACAACGATTGTTGGGAAGGAGAAGGAACTTCATCGACCACCCGAAATGAAGTAAGTACCACAAACTTTGGTTGGAAAATTCTGAAATCCACTAGTCACACACTTCACTCTTCTAACTCTACATTTTTCTTGCATGCATGGGGGGTTTTTGTTACTTTTTCACAATTTAATTCAATACGATATGGGATCTTATCTGAGAGAACAACATGCACAACAAAACAAAATCAAGAAACAAGAGACACAAAGCATTTCACCAGGGAGACCATAAAGGAGAAAACCCCACAACTTCTTCAGAGATAGAATGAGCAATAGTACAAAACCCCATAACAAAGAGATGGTCTTCAGCAGCTTCTTCCTCCACTTGTGCAAACTTGTCTCTCTCTCTCTCTTATGTGAATGAGTGAGTGAGTGGATGAATAAATAGAGAGGTGCTCCTCTCTATTTATACTTTACTTTTACCCTAACTGGGCCGACTTCTCCTAGGAGAGTCTAATAACCCACTACAACTTAACTTTGGGCCGACTCCACTAGAGAGTCTAATAACCCTATCAAATACAATAATGGCATTCCTGATAGGAGGAATGAAACCTCTTCGTTAGAAGTACAATGACATATGAATATAATATAAAATATACAAGTGAATACATTCTGAAGTTACAAAGACATCAACACTCCCTCTTAACTAGGAAGGTATTCTCTTGACACAGTTCATCAGCACAAGTCTTCGTCATTGGATCATCGTCGTCACTGCTGCTGCTATCTCGACCATCAATCTCCAATCTACTCGTCATAGGAAGTTCTATAGAGCCAACTCTTTTTCACGCTCAATGTAGGCCTAGCCTCCATGTAGGTCTTCATCATCTTTGCGAGCAAGCCATCGAGTAAGTACATCTCAGGACTTACTATATGCCTCTTGCAAAACCTGCAGGATCCTACTGTTACCTCATCATCTTGAAATCATCTCATCGTCACACAGAGCACAACCCAGATACACATAACGCAACACTTACATCCACCGACATGGGAGGACAAACCTACCACCATCCGAGAAAAGGATCAGCAATTACATCAACGACCATGGGAGGACTAACCTACCACCATGTCGGAAAAGCTTCAACAATTACATCAACGACCATGGGAGGACTAACCTACCACCATGTCGAAAAAGCTTCAACAATTACATCAACGACCATGGGAGGACTAACCTACCACCATGTCGGAAAAGCTCCAACAATTACATCAACAACCATGGGAGGACTAACCTACCACCATGTCGGAAAAGCTCGACAATTACATCAACGACCATGGGAGGACTAACCTACCACCATATCGGAAAAGACCATGTGTATTTGCGTCTTCCGGACTCATCACTTCCCCTTGGAAGGAACCTCGATCTGAAGTACACCAAGATTCTCTTTGAAGTATTCAAACTTCACTCTGGCTAGCGGCTTGGTCAATACATCTGTTATCTGCTTGTCCGTCGCAACATACTGGAGCTTCACTGCTCCTCTCTGCACCATATCCCTGATATAATGCTACTTGATCTCGATGTGCTTCAACTTGTCATTGAACACCGGGTTCTCAGACAACTTCACAAAACTCTGGTTGTCGCAATATATACAAGTAGCATCCAACTGGAGATTAAACAAATCAGACAGTAGCGTCCTCAGCCATATTGCCTCACAACTGAACAAACTGCAACATACTCTGCTTTGGCTGAACTTCGTGCCACGCAGAACAACCTCCTGCTAAACCAAGAGATCACACCTGATCCCATACTGAAGCAACACCCCGAAGTGCTCTTCCTATCAATGGCACTTCCTGCCCAATCCGAATCCACATAACCCTCCAAGTTAATCTTCTGATTCGCATCATACTTGAGCCCATAATCAACTCTACCCTTTAGGTACCTCAGAATATGCTTTGCGGCAATCAAGTGAACATGTCTCGGATCCCATACTGAAGCAACACCCCGAAGTGCTCTTCCTATCAATGGCACTTCCTACCCAATCCGAATCCACATAACCCTCCAAGTTAATCTTCTGATTCGCATCATACATGAGCCCATAATCAACTCTACCCTTTAGGTACCTCAGAATATGCTTTGTGGCAATCAAGTGAACATGTCTCGGATCCGTCAGGAACTGGCTCAATGTCTTCACAGCAAAGCAAATATCTGGTCTTGTATTCGTCAAGTACATCAAGGATCCAATCATCTGACGATACATCATGGCATCAACCGACTCTGATGAAGCATCACTCAATAGCTTCAGGTTCGATGCCATAAGTGTGGCCATGGACTTGCAGTCCATCATCCCGAACCTCTTCAGGATCTCCACTGCATACTTCCCTTGTCCAAGGAAGATTCCATCCGCATTTTGCCACACCTCCATGCCTAGAAAGTAGTACATCATACCCAAGTCCTTCATCTCGAACTCGACAGCAAGCTTTCTCTTCATGTCAGCAATGAACCCATCCTCACCTGTCACAAACAAGTCATCTACATACAGTAGAAGTATCACTCGGTTCCCTTTCTCAACCTTGTAGTAAAGGTTGGAATCCACTTTACTCTTGGTAAAGCCCAAACTAGTCAAGAAGCTGCCAATCCTACCGTACCACGTCCTGGGTGCCTGTTTCAAACCGTACAAGGCCTTCTTCAATTTGCACACATGAGTCTCCTTGTCACGTGTCTCAAATCCGAGTGGCTGTTCCACATACACTTCCTCTTCTACTACACCATTCAAGAATGTTGTCTTGACATCCATCTGGTGTATCTTCCATTTCATTACTGCAGCCAGAGCAAATATTGATCTGATGGAAGTGTATCTAGCTACAGGTGCAAATGTTTCTTCATAATCTATCCCTTCCTTCTGGGAGAAGCCACGTGCCACAAATCTCGCCTCGTGTTTCTCTATGCTGCCATCTGCAACATGCTTGATCTTGTAGATCCACTTGGAATTCACAACAGACTTCCTTACTGGTCACGGGACCATATCCCAAACATCATTCTTCACGATTGACTAGTATTCTTCGATCATGGCATCCTTCCATTCTTTCTTCTCAACTGATTCCTCGTAGTTGGAAGGTTCTTTGTCAATGATGTCACACAACAAGGCTACATAACTAGAGAATGGTCTAGGTCTCTTGCTTTCTCTATGCATTCCCTCAGGAGCACCATATCTCTCTGCATCTTGAATTGCTTCTCGTACCCATGCTGGTTTCCTCTTGTGAGAATTCTTCTCACGTGGTGGATCTACAGGTTCTTGTGGGTCTTCTATCTTGCATTCTCCATTATCTTCTGGATTTACTTCATTCATTGTTGTATCTCGGATCCTGGGTGCTTCTGTTTCTTAAATGTCTTCAACAGGTATCTTTCTGGATTTGTGATATGCCGAGTCTTTGTCGAATGTTACATCCCTGTTGATGTCGATCTTCTTGAATCCTAGGAAATATATTCTGTAAGCCTTCGAGCTTTCACTATATCCCACAAATATACCCTTCTTTCCTCAAGGATCTAACTTCGTCCTCTTCTCTTTCGGAATGTGTTGTACACCGGGCAACCAAATATTCCGAGATGGCTGACTTTTGGTTTCTTCACAAAGAAGGCTTCTTTCGGTGTCTTGTTCTCAAGTACTCTATGCAAAGTACAATTCTGTACATACACAACTGCCCTAGCAGCTTCTACCCATAGATGCATAGGAAGATCCTGATTATGAAGCATTGCCCTCGCTGCTTCCATAATTGCTCTATTCTTCCTTTCTGCAACTCCATTCTATTGTGGATTATATGGAGCGGTCAACTCCCTCTTAATCCTTGAATCTCTACATAATTTCTTGAAGTCTTCTGATGTGAATTCTCTGCCATTCTCTGATCGAAAGGTCTTGATTTTCTTCTCTGTGTGGTTCTCGATCAAGGCTTTGAATTCCTTGAACTTACTGAATACTTCACCCTTGCTCTTCAAGAAATATATCCACGTCTTCCTAGAAAAATCATCAATGAAAGAAACATAATATACATACCCACTCAATGAACTGGATGACATCAGACCGCATACATCTGAGTGGATGATTTCCAGGATTCCTTTTGCCTTGCTCTTGCTACTTGGAAATGTCTTCTTTGTGTTCTTTCCCTTCGCACATCCTTTGCAAACGCCTTCATGCTTTGCCTCAATTTCTAGAAGACCTTCAACAGCTTTGCTTGCAAGTGGTAGTTCCCTATAGTGCACATGTGCAAGCCTTCTATGCCAAAGTTCACTTGGCTTTACTGAGTCATGGACCAAAGCTTGTTCTGGTTGGCCCTTTAATTTGTATAAGCCTCCCTCTTTCTCTCCAATCACTACTGCATCATCTATGGTCTTTCCCTTTGGCCACATAAGAACTTGGCCATCTACAAATGCAACCCTCATACCTTTTGCATCTAGTGCAGATATGGAGAGAAGATTCTTCTTTAGTCTTGGTACAAACAAGACATCTTTCATCTTCATAGACTTTCCAAAGTCTAGTTTATAGGAGGCTTCACCACTTCCTTTTATAGGATATTGGTAGTCATCCCCAAGTTTCACTTTGTGGGGTGACTCATGTTCGGATAGGTTCATGAAGGATTCCTTGAATCTTATCATATGCTTGGAAGCCCCACTATCTATGAGCCAATCATTGCTTCCATGTGTAATAGTTCCTGTGAGGGCAGAAATCAAAACATAGTCTTCATCGCTTGAAGAATCTTCACTTTCTTCTCTGGCTCTCTTCCTGGGAGGTTCATCCTACGCTGTTGTTGGGAGCGGGGAGCAGGAGCGGGAGCGAAAAGTGAAATTTTGCAAAAGGCTTTGATTTGGGAGCGTCTTTTATATAATATATATTTTGATGCATATATATTAAAAAAACATGTATTATACCAAATTAGCTATAGAAAACATAGATATAACTAGTGTTACAAACATCACCTATATATCAACGACACCGTGATATATCGCGATGTTAACTCACTGGCAATATATCGGCAATATATCACCCCGATTTTTGGCGATTTTTTCCCGATTTTATCGCGATATTTGCATTTTTTTTAAATATATTGTAATTTTTTGAATTTTTGTATTTTTTATTTTGCCGACGTTTGCCGACATTTTCACCGATAAATCCGATAATTTCTTTTTGGACCCTCGACGATATATTTGCCGACACAATATTTGTAACATTCGATATAACCATTAATACACATGTCACATATAACATCAATCATCTAGGAGCTATGACTTGTAGCATTGTCATCAAATGATCAATCATCAACAACATCAATCTTCAAATTTCAACATATAATATTTGCCATCAACAAACTCTAACAGTCTAAAAGATAACATCAACCATGAAATGAAACAACGCATCATAATATCATATTCAATACCAAAGAGTCATAAGATAATAAGATGATAAGAATCAAGATGTAGTCAACAATTTAAAGTTCAAACTTCAAACTTCAAAGTAGGCCATAATGTTTACAAAATAGGCCATAATAAACATGAAATACAAAGTGTTATGATACTATCTACTAATATACTAAGGTTTCCTCTTGCCACAAGAAACTTCCAATTTTTCTTCCCGTGTTCTAGGTGGAATAGGAGCTACTGGAAGTGATCATGGAACACAAGAAGAAGATGAATGGCCCCCACGGATTGTCGGACGTTGTGAAGCTAAACGCAACACTTCTGCATCTGTAAACTTGCTGGTGGTTGGGGGTGGCATCTCTGATGTATGAATCAGATGAGGATCACCCTCATGATCAACCAATAGTTCATCCACCAAGCGCTCTAATGCAATGGCTCCATCCTCCACATTAGCCTCCTTTGGATTGTTGTCCCAAGTCAAAAAAGTTGTATCATTCTTGGCCGCTTCACAATAATGGGACAACAACCTCAAGATGTAGTGCACATAAACCAAACTTTCGGCCCGTTCTGTATTCAAACTATTTCTCTTGACGTTGTGGATGAAGTTGTAGGTGCTCCGACACCTCTCTACATAAGAACTATTGACAACCTGTGAAAGCACCCTCACCGCCAATTTATGCAAATATGTGGCACCACTGCCATACATGTTCCACCAATGGATAGGATCCAACCTCTCTCGATCTTTGGTTGCATGCAAGGTACCAAAGACTCCATGTTCACTGATGTATTGGCTCAATTCACTCCGTACTTGAGCATACTCCTCCTCATCAGGGACCAACTTGTCTAATGCAAGCATATACTCATTTTGCACTTCTGGATCTATGTCTGGTCTTTTCCTAACTCCACCGTCAGGCGCAGGTTGGGCCAACCAAGATGGAGAATAATATTTTGAGGTAAGGACATATGCAAGGGCATGGAGTGGAAGATTCAAATTATCCCACCTTTTGACCACATGTTTATGAATATGGTCATACAAGATTGCATCTCTTTGCTCAACAATGTCTTTGATATGACCAAGCATGCTATCCATTTGCTCATACACCTCCCCAATCATCGGTTGATCTGTATCTGCAAAACGAATCATATTATAAACGGGCTTGGTGAACTATAGAACATATTCAACCTGTGTCCATAAATGACTATCAAGAACGGTGTCCTCCACCTCTTAAAAGTCATGTCCATCAGATGCGCTTACAGCTTTCCCTGCCATGAATCACTTGAGACCATACTAGCCAATGCCTCTCTTACCTTCAAAATCCTCCTGAAGTTGAGGTAGTGGCTACCAAATCTAGTCTTCACAATCTTCAATAGCTCCAACCTAGAGTGATTGCGAAAAATGTGGTGGGCCATGCTATGATTGGTGATATATTTTATCATTTTCTTACCTCTCTTGTACGAGGAAACAATCCATCGGTAACTAGGGTCCTTCATCTTAACAATATCATGCATCAAAAGGTTCAATGTGTGAACCAAACACCGTGACCAAAATATGTTGGGATACTTATCCTTAATGATTGCTCCTGCTGCCTTGCAATTAGCAGCATTATCTGTGTTGACTTGAATTACATTGTATGGCCCAATCGTTTGAATGGTGTCAAGTAAAGGTTGTGCAATATTGATACCAGTCTTGTAGCGATCTGAGTAGTCATGAGCTGAATGGAAGACCACACCACTAGCATACACACCAAGAATATTTATCAATGGCTTGCCTTTTACATTTGTCCACCCATCAGATATAATGGATACCCCATATAACGACCAATCATTTGTAAACTTTCCAAGAACACTATTGATTTAGGCTCTTTCCCTGTCAAGTCCCAAGGTTCTAGCTTTGTCATACCTAGGGCTCCTATATCCTTTAGGGGCACCATTGATGGCTTGTACCATTTCATGCCAATAGGGAGAGCAAACAACATTGAATGGCACACCACATGCATAGAGAAACCTGTAAACTTTTGAATCCACATCATCTTTGCAACCAAGGTCAAGGAAATCTGATAATGTTTTTCGCATAGGCGAGAATCCACTAACAGGGGTGGATGATGATCCAGATCCACCACTAAACATTCTCTGTGGGGATTCAGATTCAACCCTTGATCTTTTGGAATTGTTTTGAGTGGCCTCTTCTTCCATTCTGTATTTGTTTCTTTCTTTACTTGACACTTTGTCACATGTTTTGAATCCAGTAGCCTTACCTTGATCACATGGCATAATCCCACCCAAATGCTTTCTCACACGGGTATATGAACCTATGTAAGTTTTATTACAATGGAGGCATGTAAACTTTGTGGTTCTACCCCCTCTCCCTCCCCCAAGCCTTGTCACATACTTCCACAAAGGTGTTGTGTCTTTTTTTTGGCCCCTCATCACTCTCAATCTCTTCCTCCTCTCCCTCTTCCTCCTCCTCTCCATGGTATGTGCGGCTCCCTATCTCTTCATCCTCATCATTGCCACCACCAAATCTATTTCCCACCACCACCATCATGAGAAAAATTGGAACCAACCACAAAAACCACATACCCATCATGCTTGTTGATTCAATATGAGAATCACTTCTTTCCTACAATAGAATGATGGAGAAGAAGAAATTAAAAAGCGTAAGAAAAAAACACATACAAGATTTAAAATTTTAACATAGTGAAATATTTTTTTCAAAAACAAACAAAGATTGGGTTTTTAGAGCCTACCTCTTTAGCTCTTCAAGGATGGTTGAATGTCTCTATGGAAGCCTTCAATCTTCTTTCCAAGCTCTCACAAATAGAAGCTTTCAATCTCCCCTCCAATCTCCCTTCCAAGCTCCTACAAATTTGCTCTCAAACAACTAGCAAAGCCACTCAAATCCCTAGCAAGAAAAATGAAAACAAGCAAATGAGGAATAGAATGAGTTTAAATGGAGGCCAATAGTGTTTATAAACACTAATGAAACCCTATGCAACCATCAATTTTTTTTTTTTGCAAAAAAAAATGAGAAAAATAAATTTCATGACGCGGAATCGTTCAGGGAGCATTTTTTTCCCTTCGAAATCGTCCCGAGAGCACTCTGGAATCGCTCCAGGAGCGTCCCTCCCAAATCGCTCTCTCAGCAATTCTGAAAAAGTCAGGGAGCGATTTTTTTTTACAGAATCGCGATTCCGAAAAACGCTCCCCAAGAGGAATCGCGATTCCTCATCGATTCCTCCCGGAGCGCGAATCGAGAGCGATTCATCAGGGGGAGGAGCCATTCCCCGTAGCTTAGGGTTCAACATCCTCTGCAGTGTGAGCATGATGTCTTCTTTTGTTGTTCTTCTTGTGAGAGCCACCTTTATTTCTAGGACAATCTCTAGAGAAGTGTCCCTTCTCATCACATGTATAGCATCGAATGGTGGGTATATCTCTTCGGGATTTAAAGTTACCTCTCTGATTCTGGTGGTGGTGTTTTTCTTTCTTACTGTGGTGGTGCATCCTCTTGTTATCATTCCTCTGAGTGTGTTGTGATAGCTTGGTCTTCATTACCCATCTTTTCTTCTCGAACCATGAGTCTAGCTACTTCTTATGAGCATTTCTCCCACAGCCTACTGAATGTTATGAGCTTCTTCCTAGCACATATTCCTTGAATGAAGGAATCCCATGACCTGGGGAGACCATTCAAGGTGGTCATCACTCCATTCTCTATGTTTTCTTCCATGGCTTCAAGTTGTTCTTTGATATGAGAAACCCTTGTGAAATAAGATTGGATGGTTTCTGCATTTTGAATCTTCACATTCTTCAATTGGTTCCGCAAAGTCATCTTTCGATTTATATCGTTTCCTTCAAATAGCTTGGTCAAGGAATCAAACATCTCCTTGGGTGTCTTTAGAGAGGACACATGTGGTATGAGATGGTCTTTGATAGAATCTGCAATAATCCTCTTGGCCTTTGTAATGTCCTCTTCCGATTAGGCCTTGAGGCCCAAAACCGCTAACCAATGTGATTCCTGTGGGTTCGAGCGGTTACTGACAGCTAGGGAATCAACTGAGGACTGATGCCATCCATAGAAGATCTAGGGCATCATCATTGGTCAAAAAGGGCCACCGAGGCCAAAGGCCACATCCGTGCATGCCATCCAAGCATTATTTAATAATGCATGCACTCTTTAAGTCTCCATCCGCATGCATGCAAGTCAACTGCAAATTAGAAGATAAAGTGACCTAATTAGGTCAAAGATTAGGGTTTTCGCAGTTGAAAGTTATAAAAGAGGGATAAAGCGAAAGGAGACTTCACTTTTGATTATTATTATTTTGGGAGCTCTTGGATAGCAGCACAGCGTGCCGCACGGCGGTTGGGGTTGGAGACGGAGTCTTCAGCTAACGGGATTTCGGCAGTGAAACATCTGTCCTAGTCTCATTCTGGGTAAGCCATACAGGTTCACCATTTGTTACATTCATTCATAAGTTATCCAGTATATGGTATAGATCGTTGCAGGGACACGTGTGCAGCCGTAAGGGGGGGTTTTCAGCCAGAAAGCTCTAATCAGTTGCAGGGCCTTCAAATCTCAGCTTTACTCCGAAACTCAGGCACCATTCTCATCATCAGCATCATACTCTGGTACCCGGTGATTATCAGATCCGTCCGTGCTCATCCGGAGCAGTTATTAGCAATTTCGGGATCCAGGGGGCATGAGCAACTCTCTCTGGAGCAAGTCGCCATCCTGCCTAGAGATCTCAGAAATCCCGCATGTACCAAGCATTCTCTCCGACATGGGAAGGCTATCAGTCCTGCAAATCGGCAGCATCATCGAACACCTCCTTCACCGAAAGCGTCACCCTTTTCTGATTGGGGTTCTTGCTGCTGGGGGTTCACCGAAAGCAGAAGAGATATGCCCATCTCCGATCCAGTTCTCGGTGTTTGCATACTATCTCAGGAGCAGTCTAGCCGGCTTATCAATAGTAAGTGTTCATTCTGTCCCACAAACCCTAACCCTAATTTTTGCTATAAAATAGGGATTTTTGCATGCCCAGTTGTATCAGCATATTTGCTTAGAAATAGAAAATATCAGGATTTGGGATATTACAGTGGTATCAGAGCTATCTTCATGGCTAGCTGTGGGCTTAAGAAATGAAACATAGATGAATACAGGAGGAGACCCTTTTGTAACCTATAGGAGGAGAAAGAGTAGATACACAGGGGAGTTTGAGGATATCCAACTAGAAGATACCAATTCAGATATGGAACAAACAGGTATACACTCGGATAGGGGAAAAGGAATGGGAGAAGAAGAGGATCGGATGGAGTTTCGCAGCTTGGTCTCTGCATTGCAAGACTTAGCCAAAGGACAAAAAGTTGTACTCAATGCAATCAACAGATTATCAGCGAAACCGGAAACAAGTATCAACAGTACACCTCCCTCACCGGTAGATCGGGGATCTACAAGCAGCAGTGGAAAGATAGCGTACACTAACATTCAGAATACTCCGCACATATACAGCAGACCTTCTATTAGGCCTACCATGCCTCACTTCTTGGCAAATACAGTAGGGGGCTCGGTCATGCAGGTAGAACCTAGCGAACCTTTTGGGGCTTATTTACAGAAGTATAGATACTTAGGGGATGAATTTCATGCTGCCATGTCTTTTTCAGATTTCTGCAACATGAAGAGTAGAAATAGGCCCAGGAATTTCAACAAGGGTTTCAATCACAACTATGAGCTGCAGAAGACCTTGGGCAGGTTGACCATCCCAAACTTTGATGGGACTCGCGGAGGATCAGCGAGGATATGAGTTCAAAAGTTGGATACCTATTTCCAACTCAACCCCATGACAGAGACAGATGCCGTTAAATTGGCTACACTTCACCCGGACGGAGAGGCTCACGAGTGGTGGTACCACGGACTGGTGACATTGGGTCACAACACCATACATTCCTACAGTGAGTTCACTCAAAAGCTCATAGAGAAGTTTGACAGGAAAGATCCAGAGATACATTTCAGGGAGTTGGCTCAACTCAAACAGACCGGTAGTGCAGAAGCTTTCATTTCAGAATTTCAGAGGATAGTTGTTATGGTAACAGACGTGTCAGAGAGCAGATTGACTATGTTATTCACTGAGGCCCTCACAGAGCCACTACGAGGATGGGTGAAAGCCTACAAAACCCCTCACTCTGCAGGATGCCATTAGCAAAGCAAGAGATCTTCAGGATTTAGTCCCCAAAAACAAATTCCCACTGAAAACCAATTTTCCTGTTAGGGACAAGGACAGGAAACCTTTCCAGCAGGATGTGCCCAAGAAAACTTGGTTAGACGAGGACACTAGGAAAGATCTAAGAAGGAAGAAACTATGCTTCACCTGTCAGGAACCATGGGTACCAGGACACAGGTGTGCAGGGAAGGCGAAGGCTCACTACATTGAGGTATATTCAGACAGTGATGAGGACGAATCTGAGCAGGAAGCCACAGAAGAACTACGGGCAGCTAAGGAGGAATCACACCAGGGTGATACACCAGAGGGGGTCATTGCTACATTATCTGGAGTACCAAGATTCCATACTCTCAGGGTCAGAGGAGTAGTACAGGGTCACAGAGTAGGAGTACTGATTGATGGGGGAGCCACCCACAATTTCATTGACTCCGCTTGGGTAGCCAAGAGAGGTATTTAGACCTAGAAGTTCGAAGGATTCACTGTAGCAGTAGTCGGGAACTCCAACATGGAGTGCAACTACTGGATCCCAAAATTGAATGTCGCCTTAGGTAACTATCAGATGACAGACTCTTTCTATGTAGTGGATGTAGCGGATACTCATGTGGTATTGGGTGTTCAGTGGCTTTATTCTATAGGGAAATACACTACAGACTACAGGGCAATGGAAATGGAGTTCTAGGGGCCAGACGGCAAACGGGTAGTTTTGAGGGGCATGAACACATATCCCCCAAAACCAGTCTCGTCACAGAGGATGGAGGCAGTACTCCGACAGGATAATATAGAATGGGCTGCAGAATGTTTGGTCACCTTCAGGAAACCCCCAAAGACCAGCACACAACACCCAAGTGACATTCAAATCTTGCTACAAAAACATGAAAAGGTTTTTCGGGACCTTCCATCGGGTAGACCACTAGACCGAGGTTTTGAACACATCATCGAGCTAGAGGAGGGGACACAAGCAGTCATCACCACTCCTTACAGGCATCCCAAAAGGTACAAGGATGAGATTGAGAAAACAATCAAAGAATTACTGGAGCTTGGATATATTCGGCCCAGTTCTAACCCCTTTGCATCCTCAGTAGTACTGGTCAAAAAGAAGGATGGTACACTGCGAATGTGCATCGATTATCGAGCACTCAACAAAAAGACCATTAAGAATAGGTATCCCATTCCCAAAATTGACGAACTCATGGATGAGCTTCGAGGAGCTCAATACTTCTCCAAGATCGATCTTCGCTCAGGATACCATCAGATCAGGGTAAGGGACCAAGACATCTCCAAAACAGCTTTTCGCTGTCACTATGGTCACTATGAGTTTTTGGTCATGCCCTTTGGACTTACCAATGCTTCGGCCACTTTTCAGTCATGCATGAACCACACCTTCAGAGCACAGCTACACAAGTTTTTGCTCGTATTCTTTGATGACATCCTAATTTACAGCAAAAAATGGGAAGAGCATCTGAAACACCTGGACGAAGCATTGAGTATTTTAGAAGAGCATTCGCTTTATGCGAAAATGTCCAAGTGTGAGTTTGGCATGAAGGAAATGTTGTATTTAGGACACATAATCAATGTAGAAGGAGTACAGGTTGACATGGAGAAAATCTGAGCTATCAAAGATTGGCCCGCGCCAAAAATAGTTACAGAATTGAGAGGTTTCTTAGGTCTGTGCACTTATTACCGACGGTACGTTAAGGGATTCTCCCAATTTGCAGCTCCCTCACAAATCTCACCAAGAAAGGAGCGTTCACTTGGACAGACTTAGCACAGAAAACTTTCGAGGAGATGAAGGTTATTATGAGTTCTTGTCCAGTTCTAGCATTACCAGACTTCTCACAACCCTTTGTAGTAGAATGTGATGCCTCAGGGGAAGGGTTAGGAGCAGTGTTGATGCAAAATAATCACCCTATTGCATTTGAGAGCCGTAAACTGAAGAACTACGAGCGTCGTTACTCCATATATGACAAAGAGATGCTAGCCATCTTGCATGCTCTCACAAAATTCAGACAGTACCTGGTGAGCAGTAAGTTCAAAATCAAAACCGATCATAACAGCCTCAAGTATTTCCTAGAGCAGAAGGAACTTAATGAGTGACAGCAGAAATGGGTCAACAAAGTACAAGCCTACGATTTCGAGATCGAGTATGTAAAAGGTAAGAATAATGTAGTAGCTGATGCATTATCCAGGCGTCCAGCCCCATTATCTCTCAGTAGTATATCCACGGATTGGAGGGCACTTCTCTTAGTGGAATACTCCAAAAATAAATTCGCTTGCGAATTATTGGACGAGCAAATCCAGGATGACAGGTACAGGATTGTGGATGACATCATCTATTACAAAAACAGGATATACCTCGTTCCAGAATCTACATTGAGGAAAAAGATCATTCAGGCAGCCCACGATTCTCCTTTATCAGGGCATCAAAGTTTCTTAAAGACCTACAGGCAGATCAGAGAGAGGTTCTCATGGAAGGGCCTCAAGGGAGAAATTATGCAGCATGTCCGGGAATGTAGCATCTGTCAGCAAAACAAGATTGAGAACACCCATCCAGCAGGGTTACTCCAGCCACTACCGATTCCAGACCAGAAGTGGGAAAGCATCTCCATGGACTTTATTTTAGGCTTGCCCAAGGTCCAAGGGCGAGATTGTTTATATGTAGTAGTTGACAGACTGACCAAATTTGCACATTTCTTCTCGATATCATCAGACTACTCGGCAACTCAAGTGGCTGAGTTATTCTTCAAGGACGTCTTCAGGTTACACGGGTTACCTAAGACCATTGTCAGTGATCGGGATAGCAGATTCACGGGTGCCTTCTGGCAGGAACTGTTCAGATTGGTGGGGACCGAACTGGCTACTAGTACGAGTTATCATCCCTAGAGTGACGGGCAAACGGAAATAGTCAACAAGTGGATCGAAGGATATTTAAGGAACTATGTAGCAGGGCAACAGCGAACCTGGATCAAATGGCTACACCTAGGAGAGTATTGCTACAATACTACCTATCACATGTCTATTAGGATGACTCCTTTTAAGGCATTATATGGTTACGAGGCCTTGGACTATGCGGATTTGGCATTTGGAGATAGTAGAGCTCCTAAGGCTAAGGATTGGATACAGGACAGTCAGGACATTTTGAAAATATTGAAAAAGAATTTACAAATAGCCCAGAATCAACAGAAGTTGTATGCCGACAAACACGGGATTGAGCGGAGCTTTGAGGTAGGGGATTTAGTATACTTAAGGCTCCAGCCTTACAGACAGTCCTCACTTAAGAAGAAAGGAGCAAAGAAGTTAAAACCCCGCTTCTATGGACCATACAGAATAATCAGGAAGGTGGGAGAGGTGGCATACGAACTAGAACTTCCACAGGGAAGCAAAATTCACAATGTGTTCCATGTATCTAATCTGAAGAAGACCCTTGGGCAACACATTGCTCCATCTACCGAATTGCCTCCTTTAGATGATGAAGGACTGTTGATACTGATTCTCGAATGGATCATACAGACTAGAGAAAGGAAGCTCAGGAACAGGGTAATCAGAGAATACTTGGTTCAATGGAAAGAACTACAGCCAGAGGATGCCACCTGGGAAGGTGAATAGGTATTGCAGCATTCCAGTTTGAAGTTGCTTGAGGACAAGCAATCTCAAGCGGGGAGGACTGTAATGTCCTCTTCCGATTAGGCCTTGAGGCCCAAAACCACTAACCTATGTGATTCCTGTGGGTTCGAGCGGTTGCTGACAGCTATGGAATCAGATGAGGACTGATGCCATCCATAGAAGATCTAGGGCATCATCATTGGTCAAGAAGGGCCACCGGGGCCAAAGGCCACCTCCGTGCATGCCATCCAAGCATTATTTAATGATGCATGCACTCTTTAAGTCTCCATCTGCATGCATGCAAGTCAACTGCAAATTAGAAGATAAAGTGACATAATTAGGTCAAAGATTAGGGTTTTCGCAGTTGAAAGTTATAAAAGAGGGATAAAGCGAAAGGAGACTTCACTTTTGATTATTATTATTTTGGGAGCTCTTGGATAGCAGCACAGCGTGCCGCACAACAGTTGGGGTTGGAGACGGAGTCTTCAGCTAATGGGATTTCGGCAGTGAAACATCTATCCTAGTCTCATTCCGGGTAAGCCATACAGGTTCACCATTTGTTCTTACATTCATTCATAAGTTATCCAGTATATGGTATAGATCGTTGCAGGGACACGTGTTCAGCCGTAAGGGGGGGTTTTCAACCAGAAAGCCCTAATCAGTTGCAGGGCCTTCAGATCTCAACTTTACTCTGAAACTTAGGCACCATTCTCATCATCAGCATCATACTCCGGTACCCGGTGATTATTAGATCCGTCCGTGCTCATCCGGAGCAATTATCAGCAATTTCGGGATCCAAGGGGCGTGAGCAACTGTCTCTCTGGAGCAAGTCGCTATCCTGCCTAGAGATCTCAGAAATCCCGCATGTACCAGGCATTCTCTCTGGCACGGGAAGGCTATCAGTCCTGCAAATCGGCAGCATCATCGGACACCTCCTTCACTGAAAGCGTCACCTTTTTCTGACTGGGGTTCTTGCTGCTGGGGGTTCACCGGAAGCAGAAGAGATCTGCCCATCTCCGATCCAGTTCTCGGTGCTTGCATACTATCTCAGGAGCAGTCTAGCCGGCTTATCAGTGGTAAGTGTTCATTCTGTCCCACAAACCCTAACCCTAATTTTTGCTATAAAATAGGGATTTTTGCATCGCAGTTTGCATGCCCAGTTGTATCAACATATTTGCTTAGAAATAGAAAATATCGAGATTTGGGATATTACAGCCTTGACCAAGTTCTTCTTATGTAAGGCCTTAGCGTCATGTCCCTCTGGAACTGGAACCTCTTCACTTATGTAGGTGTCCAATTCATTCTCTTCTAGGATTAACCCAATCCTATACTTCCATGCTTGGAAGTTATCAACCCCTTCAAGCTTATCCTCAAGCTTGGTGTGGTGAGACATCTTTAATGAGAAACTCAAATGGAAATAAAATATTTAGGTCTTACCTCTTGATTGTTGAAACTGGATCTAGAGCTGGCTAGGGTTTGACAGAGAAACCCTAAAAATTCAAACTTGGAATTTCAAACTTCTGCCTGGATAGAAAGATGTGCCTTGCTGAGATGAGCAAGATGGTACACTTCAATTTTGAAAATTCCAAAATTTGACCCCTAAAAATGACTTGCGAGTTTCAGATCTGCAGCTTCTAGTCCTTTCTAGTTTTCTAGCTTTCTGGTTTTTCTGGTCCAAAAATCAAACTAGGGTTTGACAAGTCCCAGGGTTCTACCAAACCAAAAAATTCGATCTTGGTCTCTTAATTTCAATTTTGCTGAGGAGAGCAATCCTATGCTGAGAGCACTCCAAAATTCCACTTCTGTCAAAAGCCCTAATTTCCCGCAATAGTGACAAGCCCAAAAATGAAAATGCTCAGAATCCAATTCTGTTTCGACAGAAAGATGTGCCTTCCTTAGGAGAGTTATCCTAGCCTCATTTTGTTGACAATCTATGGAGAGAAACCCAAAAATTAAGAAGCCCTAGCTTCCGCAGCTGCACAGTGTCTTCTTCCCAGGTTAGCTCAGATACCATGTTAGTTTTTCACAATTTAATTCAATATGATCTAGGATCTTATCTAAGAGAACAACATGCACAACAAACAAACTCAAGAGACAAGAGACACAAAGCATTTCACCAGGGAAACCATAAAGGAGAAAACCCCGCAACTTCCTCAGAGATGGAATGAGCAATAATACAAAACCCCAAAACAAAGAGATGGTCTTCAGCAACTTCTTCCTCCTCCACTTGTGCGGACTTGTCTCTCTCTCTCTCTCTTATGCGAATGAGTGAGTGAGTGAGTGAATGAATAAATAGAGAGGTGCTCCTCTCTATTTATAATTTACTTTTACTTGCCTTTTACCCTAACTAGGCTGATTTCTCCTGGGAGAGTCTAATAACCCACTACAACTTAACTCTGGGCCAACTCCACTAGAGAGACTAATAACCCTATCAAATACAATAATGACATTCCCGATCGGAGGAATGAAACCTCTCCGTCGGAAGTACAATGACATATGAATATAATATAAAATATACAAGTGAATACATTCCGAAGTTACAAATATATCAACAGTTTTCACATCATTTATATGGTTGTATGTGTTAGTTATCTTTTTGTGGTTAGTATGTGTTGAATATCCATAGATTTTGACTCCATTTCTCCTTAGGATAGGCATTGGTTTCCCAAATTGCCCTTCATTTCCTATAATTATTTCGGGGTAACTAGATTGGGGGTTGTTCATTTGCCTCTAGCATAAATCCCATTTGGAGTGTTTTAAGAGCTTGCTAGATATATTTAGATTGTTGGTCTGTCTGTTATTTATGATCCACACTTAGGACCGCCTTCATTAAATCTTGTTCTAGCTATCTTTTGGATACCAAGTGGACCCCTACTCATCTCAAGTAGCTTGTGCAACATTTTTCTTAACTATGTGCTACTTGTTGAATGCATTTTAGTAGTTGTTTGTCAATTGCTCATACCCATTTTTACTCTTAGAGTGAGATCCCCCGAAGGTACCAATTTACCATATTTACTTAAACCCCAAAGGTACCCTGTTTACTATCCATATCCGTTCTACAACTACTTTTGGAAAGTTGAGTTTTCTAGGCAAGTACTTAGGAAAGCAGGACTAGAGACACCTCACGTGGCTAGTCTGGGTTTTCCCTCGACAAATCCAGGAAGCCTAAAGAGAGAGGTTCTTTCACAGCATGATACATTGGGGCAAGATCCTGAGGTATCACTGGCCTAACAGTCACCATTCTCTGCCATAATCAGAGACTGCTACATTTTGCGATAACACGATTGATTCCTTGCCAATCCATTGACCACTAGGTTGTGCATAAACACTTCCTTAAATAGGGTTTGAATAGATTGTTCATGGCTGCTTGAAAGGTGGTTGGAGAGTTAGTTAGCCCAAAAGGCATTTCCTTAAATTCATAATGTCCTTCATGAGTTTGAAAAGCAACTTTTGCCACATCTTCCAACTTTACCCCGATTTGATAGCAACGCGATCTCAAATATAAGTCCATCCATCATTTAATCTATGAAAGGAATAGGGAATTTGTTCTCAACTGTTATCTTGTTTAGTCCTTTGTAATCTATACACAATCTAAAAGACCCATCCTTTTTCCAAACTATCACTACTAGAGTTGCGTATGGACTTTATCTTTTTGTAACAACTCCACATCTCGATAGGTCTTGGATTAATATTTCAATTTATGTTTTATGTAGATATGGATACCCATAAGGTTTAACATTGTTAGGGCTTGAACTTGGCTTTACTTCAATTATGTGTTCAATCTTCCTTTTTGGTGGTAGATCCATGGGTAGATCTTGGAATACCTTTTGTGCTTTTGAATTAATTCCTAAATCTCTGGTTGTGTGGAGTTAATTAGTTCTAACACAAGTATTTCCATTTGGTGGAATAGTACGATATAAGTGGGTGCTCCCTTCCGCATCAGTTTCCCCATTTGATGAGATTACACAATTTAGGTGTGAGCAAGTTGCAACCCATACAACTTGTAACCTATGTTGCATGGGTACCCATACCGGCGGGGTCGGGTATACGAACCAATACCGAGTACATGCACAGGGTACCTGGGTACTTCAAGGGTATGTTCCCAACCGTACCCAAATCCAACCTCATGTATCGGGTACTTTGTTTATGAAAACAGGGTAATTGCATGGGTTTCAATACGATGTACTGTGTGTTTGGGTTTGCAGGCGGTACGACCGTCGGGCAATTTACCTTAGCTCACTGGTCGAGGGGGTTGATTTGCAATGTTTGAAGTTTAAAATTTTAAAAATTAAAAATTAAAACACTAAAACACATGTTATGTGGGCCCTTACCCCTTACCTAAACTCACACAACAGTCCATTTCTCATTGCTAGTGCTCCGTGCACACTACTCCAGCGATAGCATGGCAGAGGACCTTAGTGATGTTGATGACATTGATCCTAAGGATGCTGATGACATGGCTTGAGAAAGCCAAATCAGCTATCTTGTTCATTGTTCAATGTTTACTGTTTTGAACTTTCTTTTTCATGTCTGGAAATGCCATTAGGCAAATGAAATTTTGAATGTAGTATGACAATGAAGTTTGAACTCAAGGTGTCATGGACATAATATTTGATGTTATTAATTATATTAATATAACTTCAGTCTTCCACTTGATATCTTCTATGAGTCTATGTCATATGATTTATCGAAATTTATTATTTTATGTTTCAAA
>LPNX011197589.1:1280553-1294131 GCA_001517045.1 Pseudotsuga menziesii | reverse complement strand
TATATATATATATATATATATATATATATATATATATATATATATGGTACCCCCGACGTACCCAAGTACCCTGTTTCAAAAAGTGGCGTCCCCGTCCTCGTACCAGTACCTACGTTTCCTAGCAACTTAACTTGTAACTATCGCCTTGCCACTAGAATTTAATAAATCTTTTCTAGTGGTTGGCAGAGTAAGTACATCATGTTTGTAACCATTGTACTCATAACAACACATCTACAGTTCAAAATTATGGCATTTTCCCACACTTACAATTTTTTCCCATCTGCCACCATATCCTTCATATTAGGTACTGGATAGATAGAAAGGTTTAGTCTCCTTGCGAGATTGATATTGATAAGTTATGGGTACTTACTCCAATATTTAAGCTCATTAAATTTAGTCTCCTTACTCCCATATTTAAGCTCATAAAATTGCAAAAAAGTTGGTGCTCATCGCATCAAATAGACTGCAACAAATCTCCACACAGTGTCTTTGTTCAAGACTCACCTGGCCATATGGTATACTATGATTTGTCCCGAACATGTCCTCAAGCTAATCTAGCTGAGTGACGCAATTTCAATTTCTATATACACTTGAAAACTATTACAATTATACTTATCATTTATAGTGATGTTGATACACTCATGATATTGAGATCAGAATCCAGATATTAAGATCTGCTATACAAAATTTATAAGGGAGAATACAATAATCTATGGGTATACCTCGTTTTGAATGTTGAACCTTTGGTAGAATTTCAATGAAGCAAGTATCTTTGAAGGATGTCACCACACATATTTTAACTCCATACTGCACCAACAAAAGGATGTCAGTCTCTTGCATCCCATATACACAATTGATACTATAGATCATAACAGTTAGAAAAATATACAGGTTAAAAGCATGGTACTATAAAGTTCAATATGGATATTTGCATAGCATCAACACTGATATCTAAAAAAGGTCTCGATGTTCTACAAAGGGGTTGTGTCTAAATAAAATTTCCCTCCAGTGACCTTACAGGAACAAAAGAATCCAAGTGAAACATAGAGCTCACTTTCTGTTTCAGAAAAGAAATGGATAAGCAGAAAATTTCAAACCACGACCTTCATTTTCACTAAATGTTCATAAAAGTAATGGGCTTTAAAAGACCAAAACTTTACGTGTAACTGAAAGTTGAAACTACGTGGGAGAAGTGTAGGCCAAGGACCAAATGGCAAAGGGCTAATGAAATCAATATGAATGCTACTTAGTGGCAAGGATACTATGTACATTGTAGATATCTTTTACTACTAAAATAACCAAAAATAATGTTTATTATAATATGAATCCTACTTTATTGCAAGGATGTTATGTACATTGTAGATATATTTTACTACTAAAAGAACCAAAAAATAGTGTTTAATAATAAATTTATGTTAATCCCTTTAATAGATTCAACCTTTTGGTGATGTTAATTAAAATAAATATGAGCTTCATTTTACTATGGGTTGAAAATTGTGTTAATAAACTCAACGACTAGAAAAACATGGGAAAATCAGGAGATATCAGAGAGCTTTGCAGCACTGGTTGACATTGCTATAATTTCTTTCCCTGTAGTTTAACCTTCATTAATCACTATAATCAATATTTTCTTAAATTGTGACCATTGATTGAAGTAGTCACTGAATTAACAAATCACAGCCTGCTTTGATTCAACTTATTGGCACAACTCAATTCAAAACTTGCAATTCACACTTTTAAACAAAGACTAGATGGTCTAATCTTGTCAATATGGGTGAAGCAGTTTGGTAAAGTCTTGCTTTTTGTGTTGCGTTCAAAGAGCATGCAGGTTGAATATTTCACCACTGGCTTCTGATAAAACCCAACGAACAATCATGAGATTATTTGATCTTTTAGTTTTTGGGAAATCAAATGATTGGATCAAATCGTATTTGCCAACATTATTTTCGTAGATCAGAAATACACGTGCATGTATCCTTACTATGATAAGAATGTCAAATATCATATTTTGCAGGCTAAGTGAGCATAGCAATGAACCGATTTTATATATGTTTTTAAAACTAGAAAAGTGTAAATAGATTGATACCTAGGGATCAGACTGGTTCTCAAGATATTGCAAGTAACTACAAAAATTGATGCTCTAGAAGAAAGAAACAGGGAAACTGGGCATGTATTAACGCGGAGACGTGAGTTCAAAACCCTCTAAATGGGTTTTGATGAAGCCAAGTGCAAGGTCCTAGGTGATTTTGATGGCATAGAAATGCCCCTCGTTGCATTGCAGCTTAGACAATAGACAGTTGTAAGTTACTATAAGTAGTGTTTCCAAAAACGAATTGATCACAATAGCCACAAAATAAGTTGCAAGAATAGGGACT
The DNA here is from genome assembly GCA_001517045.1 of Pseudotsuga menziesii. Lineage (NCBI taxonomy): Eukaryota > Viridiplantae > Streptophyta > Pinopsida > Pinales > Pinaceae > Pseudotsuga > Pseudotsuga menziesii. The sequence goes on along the minus strand of LPNX011197589.1, from coordinate 1,291,756 downwards.
AAACAATGGAGAGAAAGACCAAGGCTAGAATGATATCAATATGATACATAGGAAGAAGAAAGTAAGAAATTTTATTGATGTCCACATAGGACCAAATTAGGTCAATGTGACTCAAAAGTACATCAAGCAACAATGGCAATGCGGGGGTGGCTAATTACACATCCTGAAAAGGAAACACACAAAAATGAATCTAGACTAGTAAAAGGAAAAATTAACAAAATAACAAAGTGGAAAAGCAAAATAGCTATAATAGGTAAAGTCAACTGGGTCTAGCTTGGATGGTTAAGATAAGTCGGTATCCTTCCCACAAAGGTTTAAATACCACTTGTGACATGTTTGCCCCTCGTTGGCCAAATGGGGCTAACAAAGTAATGATAATCTCACTCTTGCTTAAGTTCTTGGAGGTGGGTTGAGCTGGCCCAAGGGGCTAGCTCAACCGATTGTCACCAATGTTGTTGGGTGTTTGGTTAGTTCTATGCTAATTTTTAACAAGTGCTTGGATTAAATCCCCTTGGGTGAAGTGCAATAGTCTACAGTAACGGGTTTACTATGGATTCCATCCACGAATGTGGGGAAGCATTCCTTGGGTTTCCTCATGAAGTTTTCCTTTGGAAAAGACAAAAATAGGTAAAACCTAAATAAGGAAGTAAAGACAAATCATGCATAAGAGGAGAGGAAGACCAAGCACCCCTATAGCAAAGAAAGGTTGTTGGAAAACATTCAGAGGCCACGAAAATAAATAAATCATAGTGAATCTTGAAACCCCATAAATGACTATGAAAGCACTAATGGCAAGCTTGATAATGCCTTTTTGAGAATGGACAAGGCCAATAGGTTTAGGGAAAACTACCTTGAGGGAAGTAACATGCTCTTGAAAGTTGTTTTCTTTACATTTTTTTAGGCGATTGATGTTTTAAGTCTTCATTTGTTTATGTTCCTTTTAACAATCAAGCAAATCTTTCTCTCGCAGCACTAGTTATAAGCCATGTTCAAGATAACCCATTTGAGAAAGAGTTTTCTTTGTTTGAGTTTAATACTAAGTTTCAACACACAAGAGATGTAAAATATATGCCTAAGAAAAAGAGAGGCCCACAAACAAGGGAAAGACCTAAGCTTTGGAAAATTCAATAAAATAAAATAAAGGAGATCACATAAAGAGTATTGACCTATGTGCATATTTCTATTGAGATCATGTGGTTTCTCTTTACTTGAGACCGTATGTCGATCCATTGTATTGATTATAGCTTTATGGAGCATACATATGGGTAACTAACTAACCCTTTTATTATACTTTTTATCTGACTAGGTCAACCTAATCACCCTCTTGGGGCTAGTCACCCTAACCATAAAGTGTTAGTTTTGGGGGTTACTTTGAAAGTGTCTACACCATGCTTATGGGTGCTTCATGTGATGTGGGGTGCATGATGAATGGATGACCCTTATTTGTTCCATGGTGGACATGCATATTAGAATTTAAATGCCATTTAGATCTTCAAGCAAATAGTTCTAATAATGTTTGCAGTAAATGGAGAATGAAGATACAACCTGAACAAAACAAACCACACAAGAAACGGATGAGTATTGCTCACGAATTTACAGTATTGTTATCACATATATAGTAGCCAGGCTACCATATTCTATTTTTTAGACATAATACATTTTCAACCAAATCTCTTACATGTGAGATGCTGAGATGAGCATTTTTTTATGGATCATTATTATGTTAGTGGACTATTGTACTCTCCCATCTCAGGACTGAGTCTCAGGACACTCAGATTTGAGGACAGATGTAGCCATTTATGTCATTTCAGAGCGGTCATGGATGCCCAATGTTATATCAGTACTTTCTCATTGGATAGATGGTGTTTCAGATGGATTATATTGCATGGTTATGACTCAGCATTTTATATTGTGTTATGGTTATTATTGCTCTTATACTGATTCTTGTGACATGTATTGAATTGTGGTATCATGATCTGGCGGTCATAATTATATGGACTTGGTTGTATCTTATACTATGTATTGATGTCCTTACTCTGACTGTGAAGTTCTTGATCTATACTCTTTGGTTTTACCCTCCTTAGGGAGAATAGAGGTAGTCATTTCCACCATTGTTTTGGCTTGCTAGTGTTGGCTCCATCATTCATTGTCTTCACCCATCCATTACCTTCCAGTTTAATTTTCAACCCGACTGACTTCTTGACTTGTGGCATGGAGGACCTTTTTCCCCGCTAGAACCTTTGTTGGACAAGCCTCCCTGTTTACATTGTCTCGGCTCTGAGTTGGTGACAAAACTTGCCTATGGTAAGTTAGATAGTATGCCTAAATCATTCTGGTCAATTGTCCCGATGTTTGGCACTATGCAGAATTCCCCCTAGTCACTTGAGATGTTGTTGGCTAAAACTGAAAGCTCATGTACTACTTTTATTGAAATATGAAATATGCGGCCATGGGAAATGAAAATTGTAAAACTGTGTTTCTTAACATAGGCAAAAAGGGCAAGAGCAATGAAATGCTAAAAGACAATACTCCTTGAAGAGTAAAAGAAAAGGTCCAAAAAAGCAATGGTTAAAAAATGTTATATCAAAGGATTGCTGACCTTATTAAAAGTAAATATGGCCCGGATGAAAGCTGCGATTAGCTATGCTTTTAAGCACTGGTGAAGTCCCAAAGGGTTCATATAGGCCAAAAGGCCACAGAATGAAATGTGATCCTAATGAACTTGGATCAAAATTGATTTAGACATGATTCCTAAGTTGAATAAGCACTCTCTAAACAACTCATCCATCTGTGAGGCACTGCCATTCCTTGTGTTGATGTTTGTCCAGTATTGGTTGTAGTGAGTTTCCCTTTTCCTTGTCCAAAGTGTCATGATGTTGAGTAGGAGGTCATCCTTTGCCTTAGCCTTGTCATTTCCACCTTTCACCCTTCACTAGCAAAATGACTACAACTATGAAGTGAGTATAGTCTTGAAAGTCTAAGTCTAAGTAATAATAAATGAAACCTTATATATGTATTGGTTGATGTACTGCCACTGAAATGAATGCTACTTGTTGATTTTGTTACTTGAATGAGTTGTAGAGCATGGTTTAACCTTTTAACACTTGCAGCAGATGGAGGTATTCTGAGTTATTATTGGTGTCTGATTATTCACAGATGGTTATATTGTTTATTGGATATGATTGATGATCAGATAGAGACCTATGAGGGGTATGAGTATACACCTTAGATGGATTGGGACTCTCTGAGTCCAATGAGACAGTTTATTTCCAGTTCCAGGCACTTACAGATGTGATCAGGCTCACTCTGCCTTTCTGATGCAGTTTTTCTTCACAGGTTGATAAATTTGAGCAGGGAGATGTTTTAGTTGGATCTCCTAGGGCGTTGTAGGGGCACAGGGGTGTGCAGCCACTTGTTTGTACCATAGTCCCCCCATCTCGGAGAGCATGGTGGGCTCAGTTTGACAACACAAGCACCCTAGGAGGTTGTTTTGGCAGGATCACGTTTCTCGAGGCAGATTAAAAAATGATTAAATGGCTATTGAAGAAATCGATTTAGGCTACTGAGGCAAGGAAATGACATGGGATGAGTCATGATGATGAGAGTGATGACCTCCACACCTTTTCCAGCAGTTGCAGCTCCTGATTGGGCCCACACCTATTTTTGGGGCATTTTTTATTCTTTTCTGGAGCTCTTTTTGGAGGCTCACGATTTCCTCAAGAAGGCACAAAAGTCAAAGAATTAAATTGTTATATTATTTATTGTGCCATGGGGACACCCAAAGGGAGTTAGTCAAACACTCCTTGGACCAACCATGTGCTTTCATTTATTTCTTGTTGAGTGGGTTACTTTTATTTGGGTGGTTTAGTCCACTTTGGGTAAATTATGGTTATATTGATCCATGTGTTGTATGTTGAGCTCATCTCAACCATTGATTAAAACATTTCATCTTTTAATCTTAGCCACTCGTTTTGAAAGTGGTTAGGATTTGGTTGTGATTGAAGTTCTCTCATTTCTATTTAAAGGAGAGAGCTTCTCATTTGTAAGGGAGCTTTGGCTCTTGGATCTGAATAATAGAAAGACTTTTTCTGTGGAATTTTTTCTAGATTTGCTTTGCATCTGATGTGCTCAAATGGTGATTAGCTTGTCTTCAGCTTACTAGCATCGTGGAAATTCTCGTGAGATCTATTTTTTTCGTGGTTATCATTGTTGTCTACGGGAGGGATTTTTGGCTGGAGCGTTTTTGTGGGGGGAACTCAACTCGCTCGGTTCTTTTCGTCTTGGATCAAGGGGTTTTCATTAGTTTTATTGCGATCTATGATTACTTCATTTTACTGTCTTGTAGCATTCAATTTCTTTATTTTGTATGTGCAAATCTGATATGGTTGACGTTTGCTCATGCAGGGTAGGGGGCGCTTTGATGGCTTGGAGCTTGCATATGCAATAGAAATCACGGGGATCTTCCAGGATTGATCGGGATAGTTAGGATCGTCACTGTTACAGACTTCTACAAGCTTATCTAGGTAAGATCCACAAGTAAGTTCTTATTTTCTGATCTTATTCCATTGTACCTTGCTGAAATTTAACCATTTTTCTGAAAACTCCTAAACCATAAAAACCTAAAAAATCAAATAATTAGGGAACCGTCCGATCTTTTGCCAAACCATTTCCGGGTTTCATAGATCGAGCCTCCCCCTAACTAAATCAACTGGAACGCTGGTCAAATTCCTCATAGATTGACCTAGATCTAATTTTTCAGCAGAAAACTGCATAACCCCCCACTGAAAAAATTGACCTGCTGGGTTTTGAGTTTTTTTTTATTTCTGACTTCACGGATGGATAGATCGGGTCTTGGGCAGTCCAAATCAACCCCAACGCTGTCAAGAGGCTCAACAGTTTGACCGGGATCTGAAAAATAGATTGAAACTGCCCTAGCGCCCTCACTAAAAATTGGCCTTTTCCGGAAGTAGATTTTTCTGAAATCTGACATGATAGGCTGATAGATCGGGTCCCAAGCATCCCAGGACACCCTCAACACTGTGCTAATTCATCCTGGTTTGCCCTAGTTCTGAAAAAATCAGTTTTCAGCCTCCTAGCCCCATCATCAGATTTTGACTTTTCTAGATCTGATTTTCCTGTTGTTTTCCTGATTTGGGCTTGTAGATCAGGTCTCCCTGATCTCTTCTCATCCTCAACGCTGAGCCATCAGCCTTCCTGTACCCCCTAAAGCTTCAGATTTGTCTTCCTAGGCCCTAGCGCTAGCTATCTACTAAGTTGGGTTTCTGTACCTTGGCTTTTCTGGACCAATTGCTTTCTGGTTGTAGATCAAGGTGTTTCCCAAGTGGGTTTCCTGAAACGTTGTCTTACTGCTGACTCCATTGCCCAATGCATACAAAGCACTGATCTCCAAGCTAGCGCTGCCCTTAGGCTCTTAGCCTTTGCCATCTACCAACATTCACTGATAGCTCAAACACCTTTTACTGAGTCTGATTTCTAGGTACTGGATAGTCCCAACTCTATTCGTGCTCGCCCTGTCATAGTTACGTTTCCCAAGACAGTTGCTAGTACCTAAACCCTAGAGCTAGGGTTCCCATTCACCTTGCACCTTAAGTGCCCTGAAGCCCCGTCTGATCTTCTTCTGGTGTCTAGGTTCGATCTCTCCTGTCGGGAGCAGATCCGGGTCTCCCCCATTGTTGTCCTGGACTAGGATAACCTAAAGTGAAGGCTGCCTTGCTTGGCATGACAACCATCCATTTGGGAGTCTAGGCAGTCATGGTTCCACCCCTTAGTTGCTTGCCCCTCTACCATCCATTCTGGATCCACCTTAAGCAAGCAACTACAAGGCAGGTGATAACAAGTATCATTCACAATATTAAATCCGGTGTTACAATAGTTTACATAAGAAAAGAATTCGAATCAATTAGGGATGGATTCGAATCTATCCACTAGATGTGACTGTATCTAACTGACCATCTAACTCATGGTGTCTCAATCAATATCGGAGTCCAATAGATCAACTCCCAGATGTCGAACAACTCAATCATTCAGTGACAGCTAGTTAACTCAGTGCAACTGAGTGTGGTAGGTGGGAAAAGGCGCCTACTCCACATGCAGCCATGCATTAGCCATGCATAACTAGCGCTAGCTAACTGATTGTGAACTAACTGAAAGTAACTGGGGGCTAACTAAGACTAACTAGTTCCAACTCCAACTAACTGAAGGAGGTTGGTGTCGAGACTCCCAGTGGCTCCTAAAATGTAGGGATTGGTCTAGGAGGCGCCCAAACTGATGCATGCACATGCAATAAGTGGCAGTTAACCTCTAACAGTGTTCCCCACATTCTAGTAACTGGTACATGTGGCCCCATTAGGTCAAGTGGACCCAATGGTACTAGTGGACCCAAATAATTAATTAAGGTTCCTAAGTTAGGCTAAATTAATCTAATAGACATTTGACCAAGGGAGGATTAATAATCCTAACAATGCACATGTGGAGGTGGTTTTCCCTTGGATTGTTAGAACTTGGATGGATGCTTATGCAGCTTTGCTCCTCGACATATTGTAGACCTTTAAACATCTTGTTGACATTCATCATACTATTCAAATGGAGGTTGGTTGCTTACTTGTGAGGATGCCTTGCTTTGAAGGAAGGCATTGAGCCCTAGATGGCATGGGCACATTTGGATCGCTTGCATGGAGGCTTGTACTTGATTTATGCAAGCTTGTGTTGAGGAAGTGATCATGTAGGCAGGGTGTACTAGAAGGCGCACATGGCTTAGCAGGAGTATTAGAGCCTTGGAGGCTTGTGGCAAAGGATCGTCGGACACATCTCGTGGAGCATTCATGCTTTGGAGACTTTCTTATTGAACAACATCGCCTTGGAGCTTAACATGCGTCTTTTAGAATGGAGCGCTTCACATGTGTAGACCTACTTGTTAAAGATAGGTTGGCCTCCATTACCTCCCATATAAATAGAGGAAGAAAAGAGTCATTTCCAATGAAACAAGAATCATCGATCAGACACGATTAATCATGAGTCTGACTTTGCTCGACAGCTAAACGAGCAGACTTGAGTAAGATGAGTCAAACTTGCGTTGACCGAGTTTGACTCATGGTCAACGCAAGTTTAACTCATGAGTCAACTATGGATTACTGATTTGACTATGGATCGTGAGTCAGTACAAATCGCCAACAACCTTTAAATATTTGTTTGAGGGTTTTAAACTTCATTTTTTCGTTTGCAAACATATTTTTTCTCTGTTGGAAGTGCGTGCAAGACAAATACAATTAAGGAGGACACGACAAGACAACTAGGCCACCCACAACCACACCAAAGGCAATTAGGGCATCCACAGCAAGGCTTCTAGGGATGCTATTGACTGTTACAGTGGGGTTTTAGTGACTGTGAATGACTGTAACTGACTATTACATGCCTTTTTTTGCTTGAATCACCCTTGGAGATGCCGCTACACCATTTTTTATAATTTGTTAGTTGTTGGGTCTTAATTAGAAAAAAATTTAGGGTTTTTATGGGTCCAATCAGAGGAGGCTCCTCTTTTCAGCCTTAATGACCTGAAGAACCTTGAGTCAAGCTGGCCAAGGAGTGGGAGAAGTTGCTTTTAGTTCTTAGTTTTATTTATTTATTAGTATGCAGTATTTTGTAAACTTTTAGAAGCAGATGCTTCTAGTTCTATGTAGTCAAGACTCAATACTTTGGATCATGTTTGGACTCATTACATATATGATATACTTATTCATCCATGATATTTTGAACATCTATTGATATTATGCGTTGTTTGGACATGGCTTTATTGAATATCAATGAATTTTTTAAATTCAATGTGTATATCTTTATTTTTTGTAATCACGGATTTTTTCCTAATTTATTGTCGATCCGATTAAAACTCTTCGCACTTTTGCCTCGCTGATTTATTGTCGATTCTGAGTCTGGTAACATTGGTCCTTTCATGCAAGCATTCATTGATTATCTTGAATTAGATATGTGGGGAGTGTAGCGAACCAACCTCTCTCTCTCACTTAGTAATCTTCATCACATTATCTCTCTTTGTCTTGGAGCGCTAGGGTTCTTGGAAAAGATCAAGGTATTTCTAGGGTTAGGGTTCCAGGTGAATGAAGAAAAGAAGCTATGGTTTGTGATAGACCCTAGTGAAGCTTGATTGAGAAGGAGATGTCTAAGACACTTGTCATAGATGAGTGTTGAAACCAGGGACTTGTCGATGTTGATACTAGAATGTTGTGGATATTTGGTGGAGGCTAGGGTTCTCAAGGTTTTCCCTAGATAGGGTCTGGAGAGCTAGGTTTGTACCAACTTTGTGATAAAGTTGTGGTATGTACATGTACTTCATTTTTACATACATACATACATACATATATATGAAGTTTTTAGCTGTCCAAAACTTGCATATTGCATATTTAAATTTCAACTTGCATTATCTTCTTGATTGAATAATTTCTAGCAGTTGTTCATGCTGATTTGACATAGCATACGGATGAAATTGTTTAAGTAACTTAACATAAAATTGGAAGAGAAGAGAGCAGAGTTTCTGCTGTAAAATCTTAAGTAATAAAGTGATTTTCAGATCTGGTATATGCTTGGAAAAGTGAGCCATCGGGGTTGAAACTTGTCAATATATGATTGGTATCTTTTCTTTTGGGATTCCTAGTGTGTTGGGTTCAAGTTTTCACTGTTTTCTAATATAAATCAATATTTTGGATCAACCTTAAGGCTGCAAGTTCAGAGGGATTAGATTCGAGAAACCTCTAGTATGTGATGAAATTTTTGAATTTGCATTAATTGCCCTAGTCCAAAATATCAACATGGTATTAAAGTTATACTTATTTTGACTAAGATTGCTCTCTTGGTGAAGTGTTAGATATTTCAGTTGGATTGTACCTAGGAGTAGTACACAAGTCGATGGATGTGATACCCTAGGATGCTTGGAAGAAGCACTGGAACCTTAGAAGGGTTGTTCTACTTCATTTGTTGTTGATTTTGGGTTGGAGGTGTGCTTCAAATTTGTAAGATGTGTACTCTTGTTCTTAGATGGTGCTTCCAATTCCATAACTTGGAAGCTCAAGCCATAGATTTTTATAAAGGATGCTGACATTTGGGTGCATGTTGAGAAAGTGATAGCTAACCCTACCGATTCAACAAAGTTGGCCACCCATAACAAGGAAGAGGCCAAGACAAAGAAAATCATTCTTGATTCGATGAAGGATCACTTCATCTCTCACATTGTAGAGAAGACGATCGGTAAGGATATGTAAAATACTTTAGATGGTTTATTTCAAAGTACTCGTGTTTCTTGACAGATGCTCCTGAGGAACTAGTTTTCAATTGTCCACATGAGTAAGAAAAATATAGTGGTGTACCTTACCATTGTCATAGAGTTGAAGGATCAACTAGTTGCCATAGGGACAAATGCAAACGATAAGGAGTTGGCGTCCATTGCTTGAATGGTCTTGCTCCATCTTAGATGCCTTTTGTCCAAGGTGTTTGTACTCATGAGACCTTGCCAAATTTTGCAAAGCTTTAGGATAACGTTGTGCAAGAAGGGAATAGGTTGGAGACCTTTTCAACAAAGCAAAAGAAAGTGGAATAGTAGCTTTCGTTAGGAAAATGAAGAAAGGAAACAAGAAAAGTAAGAAGGAAGATAAAGCAACAAGACTTTAGCAAGGTGAAATGTTTTAGGTATCATTATTAGTTTTGGGGTTACTTTGAAATTGGTTGCACCATGTTTACAGTGCTTCATGAGATTTGGGGTACAGAGTGTATGTTCAACCCCTAGATGGGCCAAGATGGAATGGCACATGGGAGATGGTTTGTAATGGATTTGCACGGTTCCAATAGCTTGCTCAATGATTGCTTGACTACAAATGGTTATTGACTTGGTATTCTTCCCTTAGGCATTTGAATTCTCTTAACTGTTTGGTGGGCACCCTTCATGATAGCCACATGGAGACTTCACTAGTTGGAGAACGCTCTACTTGGGAGAAGAAGCGTTGTGCATCCTAGAGGAGGGCATTGGGACCTAATGTCATGCGGTTGCTTGGGTTCTTTCTTGGAGGCTTGGAGTTGTCTTGGGACTGACTAGGTTGCGATAATGTTCTTGCAAGGAGCAACTGACCTAGTGGAGTACTTTGCTTAGGAGGATCGATGGAGTATGTGGAGGTTTGTAATGAAGGCATGTGGATTTACCTTGTGTAGTTACATCATCTTGGAGACCTTATTTTATAAGACATCATCTTGGGGCATGACATGTATATTTTGGAGTATAGCATTTCACTTGTGTTGGCCTACATGAGCTTGTCGTAGGTTGCTTGTAAGGGCCTAGGCCCACATAGTATTTGTTATCACATATATAGTAGCTAGGCTACCATATTCTATTTTTCAAACACAGTACTTTTTTCAACCAGATCTCTTACATATGAGATGCTGAAATGAGCAGTTTTGATGGATCATTATTATATTAGTGGACTATTGTACTCTCCCATGTCAGGACTGAGTCTCAGGACACTCAGATTTGAGGACCGATGTAGCCATTTATGTCATTTTCAGAGCAGTCATTGATGGCCAGTTTTATGTCAGTTCTTTCTCATTGGACTGATGGTGTCTCAGATGGATTATATTGCATGGTTATGACTCAGCATTTTATATTGTGTTATGGTTATTATTGCTCTTATACTGATTTCTGCGACATGTATTAACTTGTGGTATCATGATCTGGCGGTCATAATTATATGGACTTGGTTGTATCTTGTACTATGTATTGATGTCCTTACTTAGACTTGGAAGTTCTTGATCTATACTCATTGGTTTTACCCTCCTTAGGGAGAATAGAGGTAGTCATTCCCACCATTGTTTTGGCTTGCTAGTGTTGGCTCCATCATTCATTGTCTTCACCCATCCATTACCTTCCATTTTAGTTTTCAACCCGACTGACTTCTTGACTTATGGCAGGAGGACCTTTTTCCCCGCTGGAACTTTTGTTGGACAAGCCTCCCTGTTTATATTGTGTCTTGGCTCTGAGTTGGTGACAATACTTGCCTTTGGTAAGTTGGATAGTATGCCTAAATCATTCTGGTCGGTTGTCCCAATGTTTGGCACTGTGCAGAACTCCCCCTAGTCACTTGTGATGTTGTTGGCTAAAACTGAAAGCTCATGTACTACCTATATTGAAAAT
>LPNX011197589.1:1030547-1280315 GCA_001517045.1 Pseudotsuga menziesii | reverse complement strand
CTAAGTTGAATAAGCACTCTCTAAACAACTCACCCATTTGTGAGGCACTGCCATTCCTTGTGTTGTTGTTTGTCTAACATTGGTTATAGTGAGTTTTCCCTTTCCTTACCCAAAGTGTCATGATGTTGAGTAGGAAGTCATCCTTTGCTTTAGCCTTGTCATTTCCACCCTTCACCCTTCACTAGCAAATTGGCTACAGCTATGAAGTGAATATAGTCTTGAGAGTCTAAGTCTGAGTAATAATAAATAAAGCCTTATATATGTATTGGTTGATGTACTGCCAGTGAAATGAATGCTACTTGTTGTGATTGTTACTTGAATAAGTTGTAGAGCATGTCTTAACCTTTTAACACTTGCAGCGGATGGATATAGTCTGAGCTATTATTGGTGTCTGATTATTCACAAATGGTTATATTGTTTATTGGATATGATTGATGATCAGATAGAGACCTATGAGGGGTATGAGTATACACCTTAAATGGATTTAGGCTCTCTGAGTCTAATGAGACAGTTTATTTCCAGTTCCGGGCACTTACAAATGTGATCAGGCTCATTCTGCCTTTCTGATGTAGTTTTTCTTCACAGATTGATATTTTTGAGCAAGGAAATGTTTCAGTTGGATCTTCTAGGGCATTGTATGGGCATAAGGAGGTGCAACCACTTGTTTGTACCATAGTACCCCCATCCCAGAGAGCTTGGTGGGCTCAGTTTGACAACGCAGGCACCCTAGAAGGCTGTTTTGGCTAGATCACGTTTCCCGAGGCAGATTAAAAAATGATTAAATGGCTATTGAAGAAATCGATTTGGGCTACTGAGGCAAGGAAATGACATGGGATGAGTCATGATGATGAGAGTGATGTCCTCCACACCTTCTCCAACAGTTGCAGCTCCTGATTGGGCCCACATCTATTTTTGGGCATTTTTATATTATTTTCTGGAGCTCTTTTGGGAGGCTCACAATTTCCTCAAGGAGGCACAAAAGTCAAAGAATTAAATTATTATATTATTTTATTGTGCCATGGGGACACCCAGAGGGAGTTAGTCAAACACTCCTTGGACCCACAATGTGCTTTCATTTATTTCTTGTTGAGTGGGTTACCTTTTTAGGTGGGTTAGTCCACTTTGATAAATTATGATTATATTGATCCATGTATTGCATGTTGAGCTCATCTCAACCATTGATTAAAACATTTCATATTTTAATCTTAGCCACTCGTTTTGAAAGTGGTTAGGATTCAGTTATGATTGAGGTTTTCTCATTTCTATTTAAAGGAGGGAGCTTCTCATTTGTAAGGGTCTTTGGCTCTTGGATCTGAATAATAGAAAGACTTCTTTGTGGAAATTTTTTGGATCTGCTTTGCATCTAATGTTCTTAAATGGTGATTGGAAAATCTTTAACTTCCTAGCATTGTGGAAATTCTTGTGAGATCTATATTTTTTGCTATCATTGTTTTGTCTACAGGAGGGCGTTTTGGCTGGAGCGTTTTTGTAAGGGGGACCTCAACTCGCTCGGTTTTCTTTGTCTTAGTTCAGGGGGTTTTCATTAGTTTCATTGTGATCTATGATTACTTCGTTTTACTTTCTTGTAGCATTTAGTTTCTTTATCTTGTATTAGCAAATCTGATATGGTTGATGTTTGCTCATGTAGGGTAGGGGGCGCATTGGTGGCTTCGAGCCTGCATATGCCATAGAAATCACGAGGATCTTCCAGAATTGATCGAGATAGCTAAGATCATCACTGTTAAAGACTTCTACAAGCTTTTCCAGGTAAGATCTAACAGGTAAGTCTCTTCTTTTCAGATCTTATTCCATTTTACCTTGCTTTACTTCAAATTTTTCTGAAATCTCCTAAAATACTAAAAACCCTAAAAAGCAATAAATATGGGAATCGTCCGATCTTTGGCCAAACCATTTCAGGGTTTCATAGATCGAGCCTCCCCTTCACCAAATCAACTGCAACGCTGGTCAAACTCTTGCTGGTTTGACCTAGATCTGATTTTTTGCCAGAAAACTGCATAAGCCCTCACTGAAAATTTGACCTGCTAGGGTTTTGATTTTTTCTGAATTCTGACTTCACAGACGGATAGATCGGGTCCCTCACAGTCCAAATCAACCCCAACATTGTCCAAATGCTTGGCTGTTTGACCTAGATCTGAGCTTTTGACTAAAACAACCCTAGCGCCCTTACTGAAAATTGGACTTTTCCGGATTTGACTTTTTCTGAAATCTGACAAGATAGGTTGATAGATCAGGGCTTAAGCACTCCAGAACACCCCCAACGCTGAGCTAGTTCCTTCCGGTTTGCCCTAGATCTGAAAAATTGGTTTTCATCCCCCCTAGCCCCTCATCAAATTTTGACTTTGTCCAGATCTAATTTTTCTGCTGATTTTCTGATTTGGGCTCGTAGATCAAGTCACCCTAACCTCATTTCTCCTTCAACGCTGAGTTATTAGCCTCCAGGTGACCCTAGAACTGCAAATCTGTCTTTCCAAGCCCTAGCGCTAGCCTTCCATTGAGCTGGTTTTTCCTGTACCTTAGCTTCTCCGAACCAACTATTTTCTGGGTCCATAGATCAAGGTGTGTCCCAAGTGCTTTCACTGAAACGTTAGGTTGTTGCTGACTCCATTTCCCAATACACTTAAGGCACTGATCTCCTAGCTAGCGCTAGTCCTATCCCTTAAGATCTCCTCCCATTCTCTTTGCCAACACTCATTGATAACTCCAATCAACTATCTTTCACTGAGCCTGTCTCCTTGGTACTAGACAGTCCCAACTCTATTCTTGCTCACCCTGTCACAGTTACGTTTCCCATGACAGTGGTCATCTTCATCGGTTACTAGTACCTAAACCCTAGAGCTAGGGTTTCCATTCACCTTGCACCTTAAGTATCCTGAAGCCCCATCTGATCTTTTTCTGGTGTCTAGGTCCGATCTCTCCTGTCGGGAGCAGATCTAGGTCTCCCCCATTGTTATCTTGGACTAGGATAACATAAAGTGAAGGTTGCCTTGATTGGCGTGACAACCATCCATTTGGGAGTCTAGGCAGTCGTGGTTCCACCCCTTAGTTGCTTGCCCCTCTACCATCCATCCTGGATCCACCTCACACAGGCAACTACAAGGCGAGTGATAACAGTATTGTTGGCCTCCCTTGCCTTTCATATGAATAGAGGATGATGAGAGTCCTCACTGATAATCATAACACTCTTTTCATTGTATATAGCTTCTTGGTTGTCAAAGAGGACATGTCCCCTACGACCTTCGTGTCTTTATTCTTTGTGCAAGGAAGATTCGTAAGGACACGTATTGAACATGATTTTGGCACATGTCCTATTCAACATGTATCCTAATCGTGTTCGACACGTGGGTGGAAAAGAGAACCCATGAGCTTCTTAAAACAGATTTTGTCATTCTTCTTTCACATTTCCAGAACAGGTTTCCACTGTGCAAGTGAAGAATGAAACCAAGATATGAAGGGATTCAACTATGTTTTGAAGGTGGAGTTGCAAACAAATTTTCCACTTCTCCAACAGCAGTTGTTTTCTTCATTCATTCCACAATTTTCATGGCTCAAATATCAAAGGAAGTTGGTAAAGGTCAAAGGAAAGGGTGGATGCCACCAACTGGTGTCGCCCCTCCAAACCCCCTTGAAGCTCATCTACCTCTACAATAACTAGTGCTCCATCTGCTGCAAGTGCAGCTTCCAACACTGAAAGAAACCCTATCGTAACAAAACTACAAGCTCAAGAAAAGAAAGATTTGTTATGGAAGTATGTAACAAGACAACAAGGGCTTGAAAAAAAGCTCGTTGGGGAAGGGAATGTTCTTTGAACATGTAATTTCTACAACACTACATACAAGAGAACCTACTTGTAAAAGTTTCACATTCCCCAATCAGGTTTCTAATTTCACTTAATGTCATAGTTTAATGCCCAAACCCATTCATCATTGATTAGTGAAAATAAAATTTATCTAAAGAATAAATTTTCAACAACTTGAAACACATGAGAAAGTAACAACTTCTAAGCAAAAATAAAATGCACACAGAGTAAAAATTCAAAGTCAAAATTTTACCTCAGGAAAAACCCGCGATGGGGAAAACCTATGAGAGAGTTCATTTTATTTTCTTCTTAAAAAATAAACTACAATAGTTTACAAACTTAGTAAGCACAACTTATCTCATCCATGAAAAACAAATTCTTAGCCTCGAAAACAGTGTTGTAGTAGCCTCGTTTTCTGTGTAATAATAGTCTCAAAATTTGTGCCCTTTCCAGACTGTACGGACTGCCTTATCACAGTCAAACTCCTCGAATTTCATGTTAGAGTTTGCACTTTAATTTAATTATGTTAGATCTTTAAACTGAAAGATAGACAAGCACAACAATACACAAGAACACACAGATTTTCCTCAGGGAAACCATAAAGGAGAAAACCCTGCAAACTTCTTCAGAATAGTTTCGTCACCAAGTACAATGTCAAACCAAGATAGAATACCCACAGAAAAGATACCTTCAAAAGCTTCTTCTTCTTCTCAAACTAGCGTACTTGTCTCTCTCTCTCTTTGAACTTGAGTGAGCGAGTGTGCCTAAATGAGGAAGGGAGCCTCCCTATTTATATTCTTCAATTGTGTGACTCACTTACCTAACTAGGTCGGCTAGGTTCTCTAATTGGGGTTGGCCTACCTAAGAAGACTTAAAATGCATTTTATATAATACTTCTTTTATGGACTATTGCCCCGACTTACAATAGAGGTTTTACCTCAATATTCTGGCATGACCAAATACAATAATGACGTCCCTGAACAGAGGAAAAACATCTCCGATGGAGGTACAATAAAATACAATAATAATATACAATAGATTATCTTTCGAAGTTACATTTTCAAAAACACTCCCTCTTAACTAGGAAGGTATTCTCTCTACCCGGTCATCGTCACAACTAGACACAGTCTCTAGACATCATCGTTGGATCATCATTACTGGATCATCATCACTGTTGCATGAATTCTCATCTTCTCGACCATTGACTAGTGACATCTTTCGAAACTATTCGTCCTCGGAAGTTATACAGAGCCAACGCTTTTTCATGCTGGATGTAGACCTAGCTCACATCTAGGTCTTCATCATCTCCACGAGCAAGCCATCAAGTAAGTACAACCCACGACCACACATTACATTGCTACAACAATCACCTGCATCTCCTAATGTCATCTCATTGTATCCAGATCATCTCATTCTCACACACAGAGAGCAACCCAGATGCACACCTCATGTCCAATAGACCACCTATGTCTCCCACCTAGTCTTACAAAAATCGGACCGGAACCGGTAAAACCATCTGGTTCGACTAGTTTTGGGGCCTTACCAAGTCAAATCGGTATCTCAAACCGAAAAAGACCGATTCTGTACGGAACCGACCGGTTTCAGTCCGGTTTTGACCGGTTCCATACATAACTGTACAACAACACTTAAGAGGGTATTTTTTATTTTTATTTTTTAATTCAAAAGTTTTTTGACTGGGGAAGGTTCTAGTCAAATATGCTTGGTATGGCACATAGCAAGAGCACTTTTTGCAAATTTGTGTATAATGGTTTGGATTCACATGGTTGCATATTAGAAATATATATAATTTTTCAAAATTTAAGTAGTTTTTATATTTTTGGTGGACTGGTTTTATGATCCGGTTTTCAGGGTTGGTCGATTCAACCACCAGTTCGGTTTTTATAACCTTGGTCCCACCCAGTGGGTACAGGCCAGGAGCACCCCAGGTGCATTACGTCTCTCAATGGTCAGCCCACGTCCACCAGCATGGGAGCACAGCCAAGAGCACCCCAGGTACATTATGTCCCAAGGACCACCTGCGTCTTCCACCATGCATGAACCAACCTAGGTACACACACAGTGTCTTTGTGACCGATGGACCTCTCAATGTCTCCAGCATCGGGGTATAGCCAAGAGAACCCCAAGTGCATTATGTCCCAAGGACCACCTACGTCTTCCACCATGCGAGAACCAACCCTAGTGCATCTACGTCTTTCGGTCTCATCACTCCCTCCTTCGGGGAACCTCAACCTGGATGACACCAAGCCTCTCTCTAAAGTATTCAAACTTTACTCTGGCTAACGGCTTGGTCAACACATCAACTATCTGCTCGTCTGTCACCGCATACTGGAGCTTCAATGCTCCTCTCTGCACCATATCCCAAATAAAGTGATACTTGATCTCAATATGCTTTGACTTGTCATGGAACATTGGATTCTCCGAAAACTTCACACAACTCTGATTGTCGCAAAAGATACAAGTCGCCTCTAACTTGAGATTAAACAAATTTAACAATAGTTTTCGAAGCCTTACTGCCTCACAACTAGCCGAACAGACTGCAACATACTCTGCTTCAACTGTACTCAGTGCCACACATGACTACTTCTCGCTAAACCAGGAGATCATACCTGATCCCAAACTGAAGCAGCATCTCGAAGTGCTCTTCCTATCTGTGGCACTACCTGCCCAATCCGTGTTAAAATTCCATATATGCTAAGCTAGATTATCAACATTCAATTCAAAATTCATAACAAAAGCATATAGATAGGATCACTGAAAGAAACAGTATCACAAGATCAACACAGATTTATCCTAGGAAAACCCTAAAGGAAAAAACCCAGAAAAAGCTTCCTCAATATAGACGATCAAAAGATAAAAGGTAAAACCCCAGACTAATCCTTTTCCTCCTTGCAGCTACTGCTTCTCTCTCTCTCTCTTATGCGCTACACAAGTGAGTGTGAGTGTGTAGAAGTGAGAGGAGCCTCACTTCTATTTTATATTCTTTCGTTCACTTGATTTTCCACTAAACAAGTCAGCCCCACTAAAATTGACTGAGCCGACTTCTCTAGGAGGACTCTAACAACTTAATATTATATTAACATGGGGTGCTAATGACCCGACTTACAACGGAGGGAATTTCCTCATGACTCTTAGTAGTTCTCCCGATAGGATCATTGGGGTATAATGAAATACAAATGATTCTCCCGATAGGAACATCAAGGATAATAAGTAAATACACTTCAAAGTTGCAATGATTCAACACTCCCCCTTAACGAGAAGGGTATTCTACAACAACAACAACAGGAGCAATAGGAGAAGGAGAGAGAGCATCTTCAACATCATCAGGGTGATACATCTATAGATCATTGAAAGCTTTTTCAACATCTTTGACATATAGTCTTCATCTTCAATTTCTGCAGCAGCATCATTTTTACAACATCATCGTCAGCATTTTGGTCTTCAGCAACATCATCATCAATAGTATTTCGATCAGCAGCATCATCATTATCATCAACAACACTTTAAGCAACATCATCATCCCATTTTGATCTTTCAATCAGCAACATCATCATCACATTCTGATCTTTTAATCAGCAACATCATCATCAGCAACAATCTAAGCAACATCATCACACTCTGATCTTTCGATCAGCAACATCATCATCATCAGCAACAACCTGCAATCCACAATATGAAGACGAAAGTGTTCGAATCACTTTTGGACTTAAGTCCAGGGATGATACAATCCTACCACATTCTCGACAACCGAATTCACTGGATACAATTACGAGATAATCACTCCCTATCACTTTAGGACTAAGTCCAAGGATGATGCAATCCTACCACGTTCTCGAGTACCGAAGTCACCGGATCCATTTTGAACAAAAGTTCAAGGATGAAACAATCCTACCACAGAAGTTCAAGGATGATACAATCTCGCTTCTTTCTCGAAGACCGAAGTCACCGAATCACTTTAGGACGAGTATCCAAGGATGATACAATCCCACTTCAACATCATTGCTCCCCCTTTCGAGGAAGGTCTTTCCGAACAACACCAAGCTTGTCTCGAAAGTATTCGAACTTTACCCAAGACAAAGGCTTCGTTAACACATCAGTACTCACATATTAGAGCTTTATGGCTCCCTTCTGCATCATATCTTGAATGTAGAAATACCAGATTTCTATGTGCTTCGACCTATTGTGGAACACTGGGTTCTCCGTCATCTTTATACAACTTTGGTTATCACATAGAACCACGGTAGTATCCAACTCCAGGTTGAATAAACCTAACATCAGCTTCCGAAGCCATATGGCTTCACAACTAGCAGAGCAAGCTGCTATATATTCTGCTTCAGCCGTGCTAAGAGCAACACTAGATTGTTTCCTGCTAAACCATGAAATCATAGCAGACCCCAGACTATAACATCCACTTGATGTGCTTCTTCTGTCTGAGACACTTCCAGCCCAATCTGCATCTATATAGCCATACAATCGGTAATCATGGTTTCCATCATAATATAGACCAAAGTCTATAGTCCCTTTTAGATATCTCATCACATGTTTTGCAGCTATCAGGTGAACACGTCTAGGTTGAACTAGATACTGACTCAAGGTGTTCACAGCAAAACAAATGTTTGGTCTGGTATTTGTTAGATACATCAACGACCCAATAATCTGTCTGTATTAAGTCACGTCCACTAATTCTGAGGAGTCATCAGCTAACAACTTCGGGTTGGTATCCATGGGTGTGGCCATGGCTTTGCATTCCAACATATCAAATCTTTTCAATATCTCTACTGCATACTTTCCCTGGTTGAGAAAGATTCCTTTTGAACTTTGCCATACTTCCAGCCCTAGGAAATAATGCATTAACCCAAGGTCTTTCATCTCAAATTCTTCAACGAGCTTCTTCTTGCATTCTACAATCTGTTTCTCATTCCCTGTCAGAAATAGGTCATCCACATTCAGTAATAATATGACAAGTTCATCTTCTATAACCTTGTAGTAAAGGTTAGGATCGACTTTAATCTTGGTAAAGTCCATGCTCTTCAGGAAACTATCTATCCTTCCATACCAAGCTCTAGGAGCTTGCTTCAGGCCATACAGGGCCTTCTTCAACTTGCATATGTGAGTTCGTCTGTCTTCAACTTCAAATCCTTGTCGTTGTTCTATGTATACTTCTTCTTCAATCACACCATCCAGGAAGGCTGTCTTCACATCCATCTGGTGTAAGTCCCACTTCATCATGGATGCAAGTGCCATGATAGCTCTAATCAAAGTATATCGTGCTACTGGTGCAAACGTTTCTTCATAATCAATTCCCTCTTTCTGAGAGAAACCTCTAGCCACAAATCTTGCCTTGTACTTCTCAATACTTCTGTCAGCTGCATGTTTTATCTTGTAGATCCATTTGGAGGATACTACACTCTTTCCTTCTGGTTTGGGAACTATATCCCACACATCGTTCTTCATGATTGACTAGTACTCTTCCGTCATTGCTTCTACCCATTCTTTCTTTTGTATTGCTTCTTCATAGTTTGTAGGTACTTGATCCACAAGATCACACATCAAAGCTACATAGTTGGGGAATGGCTTGGGCTTCTTGCTTATCCTTGTGGAGCCTTCAGGACCTCCATATCTTGTATAATTTCATGTATAATTTCTCTTGCCCAAGCAGGCTTTCTCTTTCGTGATATCTCCATCGTGGGAGGTTCTTGTGGTTCTGTCATATCATGATCTTTAGGTGTTTCATCGTCAGGGAGGAATGTAGCCTCTACATTTCTGGGAGGTACCTCTTCCTCATACACTTGTTCATGTTGACATTTTCTGGATCTCTTGAGGGCTGCTTCTTCATCGAATGTTACATATCTACTGATTTCCATGTGATGGAATCCAGGAATGTAAATTCTGAATGCTTTAGATACTTCACAGTATCCAACAAATATCCCCTTCTTTCCGGAGGGGTCCAATTTGGTTCTTTTCTCTTTCGATATATGAACATATACTGAAAAACCAAATATTTTGAGGTGACCTACGTCAGGCTTCTTTCCCGTGAACATCTCTTATAGAGTCTTGAATCCAAGAGCACTGTGAGATATTCTACTATGTACATAGACAGCAGTTCTTGCTGCTTCTGCCCATACATGCATTGGAAGATCTTGATCATATATCATTGTCTTCACTGCTTCCATGATGGTTCTGTTCTTTCTTTCGGCAACACAATTTTGTTGAGGATTGTAGGGAGTAGTTAGTTCCTTCTTGATTCCAGCATCTTTACAAAAAGCTTCAAACTCTTTCGAAGTATACTCTCTGCCATTGTCTGATCGGAGTGTCTTTATCTTCTTGTCTGAAAGATTCTCTATCAAGGCTTTGAATTCCTTGAATTTTTCAAACACTTCGCTCTTTGCTTTCAAGAAGTAGATCCATGTCTTTCTTGAATAGTCATCAATAAAGGTAATATAATATTCGAAGCCACTCAAAGATGTGGAGGACATTGGACCACATACATCTGAATGGATTAGTTCCAACGTACCTTTAGTTTTTGTTTCACTCTTCGGAAATGGATTCTTGATATTCTTTCATTTTGCACATCCTTTGCAGATGCCTTCATGGTTGATCTTCAAGTCTGGTTATCCCGTCACTACCTTGTTCACATGAGGTAGTGCTTTGTAATTGATGTGGGCAAGCCATCTATGCCACATTTCACTAGGGTTAGTGGACTCATGAACAAGGGTTGTTTTTGAATGTCCCTTGAGTTTATACTGGCCTCCTTCTTCTTCACCGATTACAACTGCATCTTCAATTGATTTTCCTTTGGGCCACATGAGTACTTGGCCATCTATAAATGCAACTCTAAATCCTTTCTTATCTAAAGCTGAGATAGAAAGTAAATTCTTCTTTAGACCAGGTACATGTAGAACTTCCTTCATCTTCAGGGGATTTCCTGAATCAAGCTTGTAGCTTGCTTCACCGATTCCTTTGATTGGATATTGAGAGTCATCTCCTAGAGATACTTTCTGAGGAGAGTTCTTTTCTTCAAGTTTGGACACAGTTTTCTTTTGTCCTGTCACGTGCTTTGAAGCACCACTATCAATAAGCCAAGTGTCTTCTCCAGGTGTTACAGACCCAGAGAGTGCAGAGAATAGTACATACTCTTCTGCATCTTCTTCTCTTGCTTGCTTCCTTTGAGGTCCTTCCTCTTCTTCTTCTTCATCTTCATCTTCAACGAAATGTGCATGATGCCTTTTGTTGTTGTTGTTCCTCTTCTTGTATGCTTGTTTCTTCAAAGGACAATTTCTGACAATGTGTCCTATCTTATCACAGTGAAAACATTGAAAGCCGGAGTAGTCCCTATCGAGGAGACTTTCTCTTGTCTTCTGGAACTTTCTGGGAAGTTGATACTCCCTATGGTTTCCCTTCTTGAAGTTAGGTTGACTTCTTCTTCTCTTGGTATGAGTGGCTAGGGCTTGATCATCCTCCTTCAGTAGGGATTCTCTATTTGCCACTCTAGTCTCTTCGTGAATACAGTCTTCCCATACAACATCAAACTTCATGCTTTCCTTCCTGGCACACATCATCTGAATGAATGACTCCCAGGGTCTGGTGAGACCATTGAGAGCAGTCATAACTAACTCATCTTCATCAAGGTTGTCTCCAATAGATTCTAGTTGTTCCTTGAATTGGGAAACCCTTGTGAAATAGTCCTGGATGGATTCTCCATGACTCATCTTGGTGCTCTTCAGTTGAGCTCTTAGATTCATCTTTCTGTTGGTGTTCCTTCCTTCATACATTTTGGATAGGGCATCATACATTTCTTTCGGAGTCTTCTTCGATGACACTTGAGGGATCAAGTGATCCTTGATAGAATCACAAATAATTCTCTGTGCCCTAATCAGATCCTTATTGTGCTTCTCCTTAGCTTCAGTTTCTTCAGGTTCAGGAATTTCATCCTTGATATATTTTTCAAGATCATTCTCCTTGAGAATGAGACCAATCCTGTACTTCCATGCTCGGAAATTATCTATGCCTTCTAGGTTGTCCTCAAGCTTGGTGCTTAGGTTCATCTTGACAGGAGATCACTGAAAAATGAAATTCTGAGGAATGAGAAACTGAACTTACCAGGAGATGCGCTTGACTGAGGCGAGTCGACTGGTGAGCTTGGTTTCTAGAGATCTCAAGTCTTCACCCTTCAAATCTGACTTGCGAGATTCATCTCAGCAGCTTCTAGCAGTTTTCTGGTTCTATAGTTTTCTGGTGCAACTGTCAAACTAGGGTTTGACTTTCCGGGAGATCTACTCCTCCAAAAACTTCGATCCCTAGCTCAGAAGATGCGCTCTGGGAGGGCACAACTCTCCATGCAAGCAGTTTTCCAAAACTCAAAAATTTTCCCAAAACCCTAATTTCTTGTTGGGGAGAGAGCTTTTTCTCTTGTGAAAGTTGTCCTATTCAGGTTAGATCTAATACCATGTTAAAATTCCATATATGCTAAGCCAGATTATCAACATTCAATTCAAAATTCATAACAAAAGCATATAGACATGATCACTGAAAGAAACAATATCACAAGATCAACACAGATTAATCCCTGGAAAACCCTAAAGGGAAAAACCCAACAAAAGCTTCCTCAATATAGATGATCAAAAGATAAAAGGTAAAACCCCATACTAATCCTTCTCCTCCTTGCAGCTACTGCTTCTCTCTCTCTCTCTCTCTCTCTCTCTCATGCGCTACACAAGTGAGTGTGAGTGTGTAGAAGTGAGAGGAGCCTCACTTCTATTTATATTCTTCCATTCACTTGATTTTCCACTCAACAAGTCGGCCCCACTAAAATTGACTGGGTTGACTTCTCTAGGAGGACTCTAACAACTTAATATTATATTAACTGGGGTGCTAATGACCCGACTTACAACGGAGGGAATTTCCTCATGGCTCTTAGTAATCTCCCGATAGGATCATCGAGGTATGATGAAATACAAATGAATCTCCCGATAGGAACATCGGGGATAATAAGTAAATACACTTCAAAGTTACAAAAATTCAACAATCCGAATCAACATAACCATGTAGGTTAATCTTCTGATTTGCTTCATACTTGAGCCAATACTCAATTGTACCCTTCAAGTACCTCAATATATGCTTTGTAGCAATCAAGTGAACATGTCTCGGTTCCGTCAGGAACTGGCTCAGGTTGTTCATAGCAAAGCAAATGTCTGGCCTCGTGTTCATCAGGTACATCCACGAACCAATCATCAATCGATACATTGTGGCATCAACTATCTCTGATAAAGCATCATAGTAGCTTCAAGTTTGATGCCATTGGTGTGGCCATTGCCTTGCAGTCCATCATTCCAAACCTCATCAAAATCTCCATTGTATACTTTCCTTGACCAAGGAAGATCTCATCTGTACTCTGCCACACCTCAAATCCTAAGAATCATGTCAAGATTCTTGAACTCTGAGATCTACTGTAGTCACTCCCTCTGAAGTGGAGCACCATCCTCCCTCTTCATCTTGTACTCTCTGCATCAAGTCATTCTTCACTGGAGTGACAGGTAGCCTCCTCTGCTTTTAATCTTCTATGTATCCATCTATGTCATTTCTCAAGGTCATTCGATACCGAGATCCTCCATCTTGAACTATGTTGGAAGTTCCTCCAGCACCCATCTATGAGCTTGTCATCCTCTGTAGGCTTCCATATTCAACCTTGTAGCAAAGGTTGATATCTCCATCACTCTAGGTGATCTTCAAGCAACTATATGTGTTGTCCCATGGGTTCCTTCTAAGCATGTACAAAGCCTTCTATGCACATGTGGTTCTCTGCTTGATATGCACTTCTGCTTTACTGGAGAAGTGTGTATGGTCAATGGAGCACGTCTCACCATAATTTATTCCCTCTTTTTGAGAGAAACCACGAACCTTGCTTTGAATTTCTTGATGTTGCCATCTACCACATGATTTATCTTGTAAATCCACATGGAAGACACTACAAACTTCCCTTCAGGTCTCAAAACCGCATCCTGGACATCATTTTCCATGATCAAATTGTACTCTGCGATCATAGCCTCATTCGATTCTTTCTTCTCAACTGCTTCTTCATAGCTGAAAGGATCTACATCAATGATGTCACACAACAGTGCCACATAACTGGAGTGTGTCTCAGGCCTCTTACTTTATCTGGAAGTCTTGTCTATAGCACCATACTTTTCTTCATGTTGGATGATCTCTCATTCCCAAGCTAGTCTTCTCTTGTGGGTGTTCGCCTCTTGAGGTGGATCTCCAGGTCTCGATGGCTCGATCATATCATGATTCTTTTGAAGCTCGTTCTTCCGTCATGGTGTCTTTGTCCCTAGGAGCTTCAGGTTCCTCTCCATTTTGTTGGAGTGAATCTTCTTTGAGTGTTATGGTTGAATTGTCATCACTTGTTCTTCAAAACAGGTTTCATCCTTCATGTAGGTGATTGTACACGATCTTTCGTATAAGTCAAATTCAGTTGCATGATAGAACCTTTTCACATTTTTGAAAACATATTAATAATGACAAGTTATTATGCACAAAGACATATGTCACACAGTCATGTAACTATCTTAGCCAATGCAACATTTATCCATATCCCGTATACATATGGTAACTTTCCATATGCCTTCCATCTCTAGCAGAACATTAGTAAGAGTGTGCACTACTCCCAATATGTCAGCAAAGAGGATTCATTCTAGATAAGTAGCAATGGAATGTTGTACAACACCATAGGATACTTACCCATCACATGCAAGTTAGTAGTATATTGTTCATAAATGCAAACACTCAAACATGCATAATACATTTCCTAAATCTAGGAACAAAACTAAACAATATCATTTAAGTAAGTAGATATACAGGAAATGACAATTAAACACTTATCTTTGTTTGTTTGGTAGACTCCCTCTTGGTCCTTGTCTCCTTGCAAGAATTGTTGCAGTCTCTAACAGTGTGCTTTACTCCATTATCCGACTCTGGGGACCTGTGTCTGTCTTCCTTATGCTGAGCAAGTCTTCTATACCATAGATCACATGGACTGTGTACTAGTTCTGAATCTGAGTGTCACTTCTTCGTTCACAACTGCATCCCTTCTTATCCAAATACTAAGATGGATAAGAGGTTCTTCTTTATCATGGGTTGAATCCTTCTGGATTAAAGGACATATTCCTCATCACTTGGAAGAATCTTCTTTTGTTATTTTCCTTTCCGGTTCATCCTTTTCAGCAATGTGAGCATGATGCCTTTTCTTGTTAGTCTTCTTGTTGGAGGAACCTTTGTTTCTAGGACAATTTCTGGAGTAGTGTCCCTTCTCATCACATGTGTAACATTTGACACTGGATATATCTCTTTTGGGTCTCCTTTGTCTTCTATGATGATGGTTCTCCCTCTTGTGATTTCTTCTAGTGTGAACTGTGAGAGCTTGATCATCATTTGTTCCCATCTTCTCTTCTCTTGTTATTAGGCGAGCTTCTTCTTGAGAGCATCATTCCTATAGTCTGCTGAAAGCAGTGTTACAAATATCGCCAATATATCGGCAACATCGCGATATATCGCGATGTCAACTCACTGGCGATATATCGGCAATATATCACCCCGACATTTTCCATGTTTTTTTTGGCGATATTTTCCCAGTTTGATCGCGATATTTGCCGATTTTTTCTAATATATAGCGATATTTGCCGATTTTATGGCGATATTTGCTGATTTTTTTGAATATATAGTAATTGTTTGAATTTTTGTATTTTTTAATATTTTTGTATTTTTTATTTTGCCGATATATTGTCGATGATTGCCGACATTTTCGCCGATAAATCCGATAATTTCTTTTTGGACCCTCGGCAATATATTCGCCGACACGATATTTGTAACATTGGCTGAAAGTGATCAGCTTTTTCCTGGCACATATTCCTTAAATGAATGAGTCCCATGATCTTGGGAAACCATTCAAGGTGGTCATAACGACCTCTCCTCCTTCTACCTTTTTCTTCAACTGCTTCAAGTTGTTCCTTGATTTGAGAGACCCTTGTGAAATAGGATTGCATGGTCTCTGAGTTTAGGATCTTCACATTCTTGAGTTGGTTCCTTCATGTCATTTCTGATTGATGTTCTTCCCTTCGAATAAGAGAGAGCCTATACTTCCATGCTCAGAAGTTGTCAACTCCCTCACGCTTAGTGTGGTGAGTCATTTTGAAATAAAAACCTCAAATGGAAATGGCATAGATTTTAGTGTGGTTCTGGAGCTGGTTGGACTAGGGTTTGTAGGAGAAACCCTAATTTACCAAACTAGGAATTTTAAACTTCTAATTGGACTGGAAGATACGCCTCTTCAAGGCAAGTTGTCCAATATACTCATTTTTCCAAATTGATGGAGGAAAACCCCAAAAGCTTGATGCCCTAGTTTTCTCTCGACATAGTGTCTGGGCCAAAAATGAAAATTCTTCAAACTTGATTCTGCTTCCTCCAAAAGATGCACCCTCCTAGGGCGAATTAGCCTAGCCCTCTTTTTCTGATGATCTGTTGAGAGAGGACCTTGAACTAGGAAGCCCTAGTTCCCGCAGCTGCATAGTGCCTTCTTTCAGAGTGGCTGCGATACCATGTTAGAGTTTGCACTTTAATTCAATTATATTAGATCTTTAAACTAAAAGATAGACAAGCACAACAATACACAAGAACACAAAGATTTTCCTCGAGGAAACCATAAAGAAGAAAACCCCATAAACTTCTTCAAATTAGTTCCGTCACTAAGTACAATGTCAAACCAAGATAGAATACCCAGAGAAAATATATCTTTGACATCTTCTTCTTCTTCTCATATTGACGCACTTGTCTCTCTCTCTCTCTATCTCTCTCTCTTTACGAAACTGGAGTGAGCAAGTGTGTCTAAATGAGGGAGGGCACCTCCCTATTTATATTCTTCAGTTGTGTGACTCACTTACCTAACTAGGTCGGCCATATTCTCATATATAATACACAGTAAATCAAACTATCACAGTAAATCATAACAGGACTCAACTCTTGACCAAATAATTCCACCAATAGTTTGTGAAGCCACAAGGCCTCACAACTAGCTTGACTGGATGTCATGTTCTCCGCCTCAACAGAACTCAGTGTAAATGACTTTTGCTTCTCACTGAACCACGACACTACTGTCGATCCCAAATTGAAACAACACCCAGAAGTGCTCTTCCAATATGTCACACATCCTACCCAATTTGAGTCCATGTAGCCAACTAAACTGACTCCATCCATCCTCCTTTAGTCCAAACCATAATCCATCGTACCTGTTGGTGGACACAATGGCCACACTGAGAGGGGGGGTGAGTAAGTGTGTGAGCGATTCAAACATTTTTACCTTCAATTAATCAATCAAAGTATATCAAGCATTATGTTATCAATTACATCATCATATGCATCAGCCAAATTAATCATGAGTCATAAGCACAATAATCACATCAAGAGAGACACAAGAATATATGTAATTTTAATCTTTATTTATGGTAATGGAAGACTTTAATCTTCTCGATTACAATCAACACCAACTGATGCAAAGAGCACCAACTCTTGTAATAGGACCCATCCTGGTTTTCTTAGCTCCAACTAAGAAAGGGTTGAGGAGTCTAATCCTCAAGTGCATGATTCTACTTGCAAGCTTGATGGCAATCTCTGATTGTCATCAATCTGTTGCTCAACCACTTCTGCTCATCAACCTTTGCTCATCCATCTTGCCAATCTGCTCATCAACACCGCTAGTCAATCTCTGCTCAATACTGTTGGTCAATCTCTGCTCATCACTGTTGGTCAATCTCTACTTATCACTGTCATGACTGTCATATCTATACAGTCATCTTCTAGGGCAGTCATACATCATCATGTAGTGTCATCATCATCATAGTTTGCATCATGTATTCATTATCAAAACATCATCAAGGTGCACAAGGTATCATCAATAATGTACAAGGCATCATCAATAGTGTATCATCATCCTCATAAAACATCCTAAAACAATTAATGGTAATGTTAAAAATTTAAGTAAAATGATAGAAAATGAAAGATAAAGAAAATATCACTTTTACTTTAAGAATTTAATATTGCCAAATACTACTGAACAAAGCGATATTTCTTTATCTGTCGGGTAATATGTTTTTGGAAACGAGGCCTTACAAACCCCATCCATACCAAAAACGTGTTTCCATATAGGCGAAACATGTTTTGTTTCAAGAAACGCGCTCGCCCGTATGGAAGCGCATTTCCATGTCGTATGGTACGTGTTTCCACGTTTTGAGAAGGAAACAGACTGGAAATGTGTGGGGGATGGGGAAATCAAGTTGAAACTGACAAAATGCTTAATTTTTTTTATTAATTATGCCTGAGAAAATAACCAAATACGGGTTTTTCGCTCACAATAGGATAGTAAGTGCTAAATTATTATTGAAAAGTAGTTAAGGGAGTTTTAAATGCTTTTGAGTTTTAATTGTTTATCTTATTTTTTGGGAATAGGGTCTGCACTCTATAATTCTTATCAAGGAAATGAAAAAAGTTCCTTATATAGTAAACTAATTACAAAATTTCATTTAAACAAGAAAAAATCAATAATTTAACTTGTTCTATGAAAGATTTAATTTTAACAAACCAATAGGACTCGTATCATACACAATCTGCAGCAGCCTGTAAAGTAACATGGTCGCCCCATTCGCCACTCCTAGTTACTCACAAAAACAAATATTTGAAATGGATTAGAACATAATTACAAACAATACAGTGATGCAAAATTCTTGTTACGATTGAAAATTAATTCCCAAACATGCCCAAATTTTAAATTCAAAATAAGAGGGTACAAGATATTCATTACAGTTGAAAATTAATTCCCAAACATATCCAAAACAAGGAACTATAAGAAATTACTTTGTAATTTTTTTCAGATACTCATCATATGCCATAGGTACATATCCTTCATACATTTCTGGTTGAGATTTTAGCTGCAAAACACCAAAAGGAAAATTATTGAACAAGCACAAAATTGATGTAAATAATTGAGATGAGATAAAATCATCAGAGGGACACATATAAAGCTTCTGATTGTCAAATACATCTCAGGTTCACAAAGATTTAAACAAAGAATCTAAGAAAAATCGCAATCTCCCTTTTATCCATTTCCTTGCTTACAATTTGAAACCGAAATTTAACTTTTTCAAGATTCTACCAGCTTTATATTTATGCAACTGTTTTCCATAAAAGCATTTTGAAAGAAAATAAAGTACCTGATTAACAACCTGTCGCCTGACAAACTCGTGATGCTCAGGAGTTCGATAAAATTGATCAGAAAGTGCACGAAACTAAGAGACGCGGGTGTATCGGTATCATATGTTAATCATAACAACATATGTACGTGTCAGAACTTCTTAAACCACATCAACTGTAAAGTTTGGAGACTGAAAATTCAAATAAAGTGATGCCTGTAATGATCATTAGTGGGTGTTAAATGTTCAAAAAAGGTAAATGGTGTAATGAAGTAAAGTGTTAGGAAAAAGTTGTAGTAAGTCATTGATGGTGTAATAAAGTCATACTTTTATCAGTCATTCCTCATGAGAAAACCAGAATGGGCTCCATATATGTGCATGCTATCTATGCTTTGTTAATGAAAATATGGCAATTAATTATCTTCATTATGTATAAAGATTTTCAACAGGGGTATCAAAGCACTGCACAATCCATGGCCATCCAAGAGTCATGCCTGAGACAAAGATTGGCACAAAAATCCATAGACATGAAAGTTTCACAAAAGGAGTTATATGATGCATTGAAAATTGTGCATGTAGATTGCTTCAGTCAGTGAGATTGTAGACAAAAACTTTGATATTGCTTTTAATAAGAAACAATGTTTGATCAAAGATAGAACTAATAACATTGTAGCCACTGGCCATAGGTGTACACAGTAATGATATATCCAGATTTGTGGGAGTTCCACATAAACAACAGCCATTTTTACCCATTCTAGCTTCTCAGAATCAATTTTGGCACAAGTTATGGCCATTTGAACATTTTTTATCTTGGTTTGTTCAACAACCATAATATGGTGAATAGTTTACCAGAAATACAAGAGGAGAAAGGCGTTTCTCAAACCTGTTTGGTGAGAAAGCAACATCAGCTCAAGTTTGAAGATAGTCATACAAGAGCAACTCAAGCACTTGAATTAATACTTAAGCTTTCCAGCTTATGAAAAATGTCTGGCTTCAAAGGACCCGGTGGGACTTTCCTGAGGGACGAGGGGAAGGGCATTGCTTCAGAAAACTTACCTAGGAAACCAACCGACATCACAAATCAAACTTACCTAACAAACCAAACAAAACTTACCCCCGGCTTACTTTATGTTGGGGGTGCCGCCCTGAACCCCCATTGGACGGATGAAGGGCATCACACCGAGCCAAAACTGTCCTTGCTCGTTTACTGTTTTCCTGCCTTCAATCAACGAAGAAGCATATATATATATATATATATATATTACAAAATTTAAATATTTTATGTACTTTTTGGTCAACCTGTTTTTTTAATTTTTCACCAGTTCTAGTTAGGTTCTAGCTTTTGGTGTTGACCAATCCCGTTTTGATAGCATTTCCTCTCCATTACCCAGATATCCATGGCCAATCACGCCCCTCTTTCCTTTTCCCTTTGTGCTAACCCTTCCCCCTCCACCCCCCTAGGGTCCCACCCATACAAACCATGATACCTACACTACTCAACTAAAGCAGTTACTTATGCCCCTTTCCAATTTCTCAACCATCAACTCTGAATATGATTTTTATTTTCAGCTCTTCAAAAAGCCACACTTAGTTCTTACTTGCATGCCACCAGCTCTCCCTCCTCCAAGATCCATTTAGGCCCCATGACCTAGTGGCATGACAAGAGTGCAAAACCTATCACAAATAACTCTTGCATGCCTTCTTGCACAACCTTTCTTCTTACCCACTAATATAGAAATTGTATTGGTATTTCCTCAATCGCAAAATATTGCCACCTTCTTGCACAAAGGTGATGTGATTTGTGCCCCTTATTCTGCCACTCGCACAAAACCTTTTGGTGTACCATCCTCCCTCACCACTCCAATCTCTCTATTGACCCCAACCCTAAAACTATGTTTACCCACACCATAAACCTCTATGATGTCCCAAGGAAACCCCATATCCTTCTCACCTCTGCTTCCTTGTGTCATATGTTCTACTACACATCGGGGAGGAAATCTAAGAGATGCTCACTAATAGGGCAATGAATGAAGAGAGGTTCTGAGCTAAGCTATGGTACACAGTCATTGGTGCATCACATTGTTGAGTTATTCAACCATATTGTCCACTCAAAGTTTCCACCAACTTGGCCCCGCCATATTATCAACCCAATTCATGTGTTGACCTAAACAATTACATGATGATTATTGTGGTACACACATTATCGAGGCTCTATACCATTGCTCCTCATTTGTTTTATGACTCGTTAATGGATGTGATCAAGAATTGTTAGTACAAGGAAGTTACAGTTCATGATCATGAACATATAACTATCTTGGATTATGCTGTACTTACGAGAGTGATGATGCATGAGAATGATATTATTTAAGAAGTGCATGCTCAGGTTTAAAGAACATTGATTTAGAATGATTGTTTGTGGTCTATCGATCAATGTAATATGAATTTGCAAGTGCAGAGAAGCTTAAAATTTATCTCATGTCTAGGATTATAATCTAACCTAGAATGTGCTAATGCATTTGCATGAATCCGATATGATGTTGACAACTTTAAGGGTACATGTTCAGTAAGATGCACAATGTAATTTCTGCATAAGGGCAGATATAAAGAGGGAAGACTTTCTATCCCAACTTATGTTGATTCTTTGTATTGTCATGACATGTGGATATGCTATTGATGGCATTGAGAGAACTGCTTTGTCCATAAGATCATGTTATTATGTGAAATTGACATTGGCTATTGATGACAATCAAACTTAACTTATAGAGGAGGATGTGACAAGTAATGAATGCTTGCAGATCCTGTTTATGCTTAGAGTTAAATGCACATCTCAAGAGGGAGATGAGTGCTCATGTACAGAGGGAGCAAGAGGCTCCACAAAATGCAGGATCAGTTATGGTGGATGTTCATCCTCCCAGAGAAATTGCAAGGCTTTTGTTATTGGTAGAATGGAACAACTGGTTAGTTCAGAAATCAAGAGGGAGCCAACAGTGCCCTTTAGTCCCCAACAGAGTGGGTTGTAGAAAAGGAAAGTATAGATGTGATCTTCCATCAGTCCTCCAGTGACTCAAAGATGGAAGTCTATAAGACTTCTCGTTGAGAGAAACAAAGGGAGAAGGCCAAGAAGTATTCATTTGATCTCTTTAAGAAGACAATTGAAAAGCTTCAAGCTTGCTCCAATAAAAGCCATGTCACTGATTCAGTCTACTCTCATTATGGGGAGTCGGCCAAACAACAGGTATGGAAAGATGATGGAGCAACCGAATCCGGTTGTCCGTTAGTCGAATCCGACTATCATTTTAATAATGAATGTGAATAATAATAATATATTGGATGATTTAATAATTACAAGGGAAGCTCGCCTTTATAGGCTTTGAGCATGTAAACTAAAGGGTTACACCCTTTCATAAGATAATTAACTAATCTAAATAATATTTTATTTTATAGTTGTTACATTGCCACTTCCTTTAAGGAAGCTTTGTCCTCAAAGCTTAAGTATTTTCCTAGTGTTGTTCTTCATTTTGACTCGGTGTCGGTATTAGAATCGGACAAGGTCTCTTGTGCAGAGACTTGCACTTCCTTTCCGTTGATGATTTTGCACTGTATTGTCTCATTGTTCCTACATTTATGACCAAGGGTCCAATCATCACCACATCGACAACATATGTTTTTCTTCTTTTTTCTCTTATCAGTGTAACTGTTAGATGACTTCGATCTATTTTCCATTTCATAGGTATATGATTGAGGTTTGTGGCATTGATGACCGGGTGACCAAGTATCTGCACAGTACCTACATTGTGTCTCTTTTTCTTGTCGATAATGGTTATCGCCTCTTGTTTTAATTCCTTCCAATTTGCATTCTGCGGCTTTTGCTTTATGTCTTGCCACTTCTACGTTAGGTATGTCATGCAACTTTAACTCTTTTTGGAGGTATGATTTAAGACCTCCTAAATAGGTTTCGAGTCTTCGCTTGTCAGACAACCCAAATACTCGTGTCGATAAGGATTCCCACTGATGTGTGAATTCCTCAACGTTTCCGACTTGTTGTAGTCTAGTAAGTTTAGTGAAAAAATCATCTTCTTTGATTCCTTGAAACCTATTAAAAAATCATTTTTGAACAAGTTCTAGGTGTAGGTAAAATTTTCTCTCTTCCACCATAAGTACCAATTATAGACGTACCCTTCCATATGCATTAACGCATATTTCACCTTCTCCTCATCAGATTGAATGTTGTAAATGTCGAAGTATTCTTCTGCTTTGTTTAGCCAAGCAACGCATTGGTCTTCACTCCCATTGTATTTCGACAACTCTATTTTTGCCTTAGGTAGGTGCACTTTGTAAGGACGACGTTGATTTCCTTTTGCCTTGTGGTTTGATGGTCGCTCGGAACTATTGGACGATGAAAGTGACATATTTGAATTGCTTCATTGTTGCCAGTGATTTTTAGTTTTTCTTTTCTCTACTATTTTACTTATAGCGTCTATTTTGTTGTTTAATCGTGCCTCCATATCTGGCAATACTTGTGTTTCTATTTCTTGCTTAAGCGTCGCATTGTTAGTCTTTATTTCTTTTTGCAATTCTTCTTGATCTTTACGAGTGTTCCCTGGGTGGCAACATGAAATGAGGCATCTAGCATGTGTGGACCACTGACTTGGCCCGGACTAGGTATGAGCCTTTGTAACATCTTGATTAATGTATTATGGTTCTGCGTCATGGTGCTCATGTTCTGTGTTAAGGTGTTTATGTTTTGTGTCACGGTACTCATTTTGTCATCCACGTATTTTTGTTTTTCGTTCAGGATGTCAAGTTTGTCATTGAGCCTTCTTTCTAGTACCAAAACAAGCTCGTCTTTGAGTAATATATTGTTATTTTGCATCTTTTCCTTCAAGCCTTCTTGGTTAGTTACAATGGACTTTATGTCCTTCTCCATTTTTTCGATCTTCTCTTTCAGTTCCTCCATGGTCTTGGACCTTGTATACGGAGGTGTGTATTTCAGCGCTATTTTGGCTTTTGAGGTGAATTGAATAATAATATATTATTATTATTATATTTTTTTCAAAACTATATTTTATTTTGTATATAGTTTTTTTTTCTTTAAATAGGTTTAAAACAATAATAATTAATTATATATTAATTATTATATAATGAACCCTTTATATTATTCTTTTGTTTTAAATATAATAAAACAAAATTAAATATTATAATAATTTTATATTATAATATTTTGAAATAAATATTATGAAATATTATATTATAATATTTAATTTTTTTGTTTGGTTTGTGCAGGTCATGGAGTTGGAGGCGGAGGCTGAGCGACGACGTGGAGTAGATGGGGATGGAGGAATGATGCGGCAGCAATTGGCAGGTAGCATGCAGCAGGAGGGCGGTGGTGCGCGAGGGTGAAGGGAGGTGGCTGCTGAGGGTGAGTGGAACCAGTGCAGAGGGACGCGCGCGAGAGGAGATCGGCGAGGGCACGGGGAGATGTGCAGGCGGCAAAGGGCGAGTGTGGAGGGATGAAGGATGGCGCAGGGAGATGTGTAAGTGGGCGTGGGAAATGAGTGGCAAGACATGAGCAGCAAGGATGGAGAATGGGGAATGGAGGCGCACGGGAGGAGAATGGGCAGCGACAACAGGGAAGAGAATAGTGGAGAGGGTGGGAGTTCTATGGAAAGGAGCAGACGGTGGCGACTTGATGCTTGGGCGCGTGAAATGATGTTGTTGAAGGAGCTGGAATTGGAGCGCAGGGGTGGAGTTTGGATTGGATGGGAGCGTGGGAGGTTGAGAGTGTGTGGGAGATGGGACTGGAGAGGAGCGCCGGTGGGAGCTCGGGCGAGGAGGTGGGTGAGAACTGTAGTCGACGGGAGGACGAAAGAAGATGGCTGTGGAGTGAACAAGGAGGAAAACGCGAAGGTGATGAGAGAACGTGGCGAGAGGGAGAGAGGAGTCAAGGTGCGAACATGGAATGAAGGAAGCGTGATGATGGTTGAAGGATGATCGATGGAGAGAGCAAAATGAGGAGCCGAATCCAAGCTCTGAATGGGAGGAGCAGAAAGCTCTGATACCAAATGGAGCAACCGAATCTGGTTGTCCGTTAGTCGAATCCGACTATCATTTTAATAATGAATGTGNACAAGGGAAGCTCGCCTTTATAGGCTTTGAGCGTGTAAACTGAAGGGTTACACCCTTTCATAAGATAATTAACTAATCTAAATAATATTTTATTTTATAGTTGTTATAGATGATATGTGGAAAGTGATTCTCAGCTATTAGAGGAAGTCAGCTATA
Source organism: Pseudotsuga menziesii (assembly GCA_001517045.1). Classification (NCBI taxonomy): domain Eukaryota; kingdom Viridiplantae; phylum Streptophyta; class Pinopsida; order Pinales; family Pinaceae; genus Pseudotsuga; species Pseudotsuga menziesii. The sequence continues at coordinate 1,254,965 of LPNX011197589.1, read as the reverse complement.
ACTTCCAAGAGGATCTATGAGATCACGCTGCGTGCTGAGATGGAGAGTTGTTTGAAGCTCTTAGGAAATCATGTATTTGATGACAGGTTGGAACACATCGAGAAGAGTTATCACCATTAATTGGTGCAGTATGTTATCGATGTGCTAAGAATGCCCCTCTTGCTGAGAGGGAGTGTTAAAGTTAATGCAGCTGCGAGACCCATGCTCAGGGAGGATGGTACCCTAGTCAGTTAACTAGGGCAAAGTAAGACCCTAGAAGGTACCCTAAGGCCCCCAATAGTCTCCTAGGTTTCTTGGTCTGGAACGAAGCAGGTTGATGCCATGGCAAAGTCCCTAACATGTGGTTAGGGCCCCTATATGTCTCTAGGGTATTTTGGTCTAGGACCAAACAGTTTCTTGGAGACGATGTCCAAGTAGATTCTGCGGGATGAGACAGAGACTTCTTGGTCTGGGACCAGGCAGATTCTTAGTCTAGGACCAAGCAGTTCCTACAGGAGCACTCCTGGTCAGTTAACCAGGTGAATCTTGGTCAAGTTGACCAAGATGATGATGTGTGATGTCATCTCTCCTAATTGGTTATTGTTAGGTTGTTTCTCAAGGGACTAGCCACCCCTTGATGTTGTCACTAGCACCTAACCCTTAGGAGCGACATTGAGGACCAAAGGATCACATCATCTAGTTTGGATCTTCCCCTTATACAGTGATGATAAAAAATATATGAAACAATGTACCTTGAGAGAGAGAATAGATTAAAGTCCTTGGTCCTGTTGGTCCTATGAGTAAAGGGGGTTGTTTGTCCACCTTTATTTTACACCTTGATCTTGTGGGTATGAGGGTAGTCTTAACTTCTTATTGTGACCCCTTTTTTGGTTGACTTATGGTCCTTTATCTTACTTGCTCCTAGCAGTCTTATTGTGTGTACCTTTGGTATGATGACTTTTACTTTACGGGTTTTATTTGGACCTTTGATATACTATCCTAAGTCATTTTTATTTTATGGTTATATTTTATAAAACCATTGGACCAATTTATTTGGTACCTTTTCTAAGTTAACCTAATTCTCTTTTTTTAATAACCAAGCCCTTTATAAAAGTAATATACTTTAATGTGTTTATTTAAGAGAGAAGTCGAATCTCATTTATTACCCATGTTTGGGCTGATAATCGAGACCCTTTCTACCACAGTGATCTCTCTCCTGCGCTAGCAGCGTGACCGTGTGCCTTCCTCTGTTAGCGTGACTCGATTCTCTCCCTCATCGTGACTGAGCTTCCCTGCTCAGCGTGACCATGTCATCCTCCTGCTGCTCCATGTGACGGTGTCACTGCTTCGCGTGACAGAGTGTCATTGTTCAGCATTTCTGCTCAGCGTGATCCTGCTCCAGCGTGACTATGGTCTGTACTCTAGCGTGGTTGTGTGCCTTTTCCTCTAGCATGACTATGATCTCTCCTCTAGCATGGTTGTGTGCCTTTTTCAGCAGTGTGACGGTGGTCTCTCCTCTAGCGTGACTGTGTTCCTACCCGCAACGTGATTCTGTGGTCTCTACCATAGTAGCATAATTAGGTGGTATTGGCCTTTTGTGTACGGAAATTTCGAACAAATTCGAATTCGTCGAATATTTGATCTATGTATAATACCAATACGGGTTAATTTTGAAAATTAATTTAAAACAAACAAATTTCATACTTAGTAATTCAATTTAATAGGAATAAAAATATGCCAAAGAAAATAAATATGCAATTATAATAGTAACATTAGATTTATTGGTTACCAAAACCATGTGCCCAAAACCACTTACATCCTTGCTCATTCGGAGTTAAAGTTAACCCTAACACAATTTAAACATTAATTAATTAATTCCAATGTAAATAGTGGTAAATATTTTTTACTTTCTTCTTAAAATAATTAATAACTATTAATAACTAAGAGTTTTCTCTCTTATACTAGGGGCATTATCTTTTTGTTTTTTTAGAAAGTAATTTTGGTTATAAAAAATATGTTTAATTTTTTTCTTAAGTTTAAAATTTAATGGTTGATATTCAATATTTCATTAAAAATATTGTATGTGTTTAACTATGTATAAATGTTGTATATTTAATTAAAAATATTATATATATTGTTGTATATTTAATTAAAAATACTATATATAATAAGTCTACTTCCGTATTTTATTCGTATTGAATTTTTTGCTACGTATTTTTTTCCGTATTGAATCGTATTCGTATCCGGATTCGTACTTGAATTATGCTACTATGGTCTCTACCCTAGCGTGACTACCCTTCAGCGGGACTATTTTCTCAGCGTGACTTTACCTTGCTTCATCGTGACTGTTTTCTCTTGCCTTCAGCGTGACTTTGTTATCCTCTCAGCATGTTAGATTGCCCCACATCAGCGTGGTTGTGTGTCACTTATCCCACGTGACTGTGTCTCTTGTCAGCAATACTGTGTTGCTTTTGCTCAATATGACTGTGAGTGTCTGCTAAGTTTGTTGTGTACTGAGCATGACTATGTGAAAGCATGACTATGTAAAAGTATGACTGTGTGTCTCTGCACAGCGTGACTGTATTCTAACCCAACGTGACTGTGTGTCCTTTGTCAGTGCAACTGTGCTGGGTATGACTATGTTGATAAAGCCTGAGTATTTGATTGAAGTTCTCTTCATGTTGACTAAGAATTTGAGATCAATATGCTTTTGCTTTAACCCTCTTAATCTCTCTCTCAAGGTACATCATTTGTTTACCCAGTTGACTTGTCCCTGCGGTGATAAGATCAAAACCTAAAAGTATCTTAGTGTAAGGCTGATTCAAAATATAAGGTTGATTAAAATTGTTACGATTCTTTACTGTTGTTAACTCCTGTACATTATTTTATCATTTTGTTACTAAACATGGCATTTGATTAATCATCTTGAGGACCAACTTTAACGCAATGACCAATGCAGTGTTAAAGTTGAAAGAGATGAAAATTATGTTTGATTTTATTGCAGTTTAAATTGATTGGAGCAGTAATATTCTGAATCTTTTATATTTCTGATTCATGCATTAAAGTATATTATTTATGTTAAATCTTAACATAACCCTAAACTTTAACAATTTTTGGGGTTTGTGTCATCCTGATCAAAGAGGTAATTTGATGTTACCAGTTAACTCAGAGGGTTTAAAGGAGTTATATGATGCCCGACTAGGTCCATTTATCATTTTTCATCATTGGGATCACTCCTGCGTAGTCGGTTTTCAATTGCGATGCATTTCGACCATTCTCGTAATTTGGGAGTAATATCTAGCATTCTTTAATTAAATTCCCTAAGCTTGTTATTTTATCTAAATTACCTAAGGGGGCACCTTAGTGTAAAAACTTGTTGGACTCGGGATGATAAGCTTTAAATGTTGAGATGATGAAAAGTGACTTCCAATGCCCAAAAATGCTTTCAATTCCAATGCATTTCGACCATTCCCGTAATTTGCGAGTAATATTTTAGCATTATTTAATTAAATTCACTAAGCTTTTTATTTTATCTAAATTACCTAAGGGGGCACCTTAGTGTAATAGCTTGTTGGAACCAGGATGATAAGCTTTAAATGTGAGATGATGAAAAGTGACTTCCAATGCCCAAAAATGCTTTAAAGTCAAATAAATCACTTTTGTAGTAAAAAGGTTTAATAAATTAATAAAGTGATTTTGGAGAAAATATTGAAGAAATAATTATAAAGTCACTTTTTAACTAATTATTGAGCAAGAAAGGTGAAAAGGGAATAAAAGAGAAATCGGAGCTCATTCTCTCATTCTTCATGACTCGTTTCAAAAAAGAGAATTTAAGAGCTCTTATGATTTTTGGCTCTTACACAAAAACCCTAAGAGAAATTAGTTTTGATGGTGAGACTATCCACCCTAGCTGATTGTGAGGAAAGATCACTCAGATCTCTCACTGTGCTTCATTGACGTGGAAAGTAAATCAAGCTACTCTAACATATCTATGAAGATTTCAGGGTTTTCAGTACATTTGGGAAGAAGATACACTCGCCTGTGAGGTATGTATAGCATATTTCTTTCATCTTCTTGTGTGGCTGTTAAATACTGCTAAAGGGAAGGCGACTTGGGTCTTCACAATAAGATTCAAGCCAAAGAAGGAAAGACGCTGCTATCGGAAGAAATCGTGGGGCTTTTCTAAAGAGGGCGCGCCATTTGGAGGGCGATTTGTGAGAAAAAGGGCACCACATCATTCAGAGAGAGGGCACACTTATTTGGGGGACAAATCTTTGTTGTTCACTACTGTTATTGGTTAGAGGTGGACCGTACAGTACTGCTGGGTGTATTCCCAAGCATCTTCCAGCTATCCCAGTCACCAATGTTACCCGAATCGCGCTTTAAATGGCGATTTCCCGATTTAGATCTGGATCAGGCCCTAAACGAGTCGATTTAAATTGGGCCGACTTTTACTCGGGTTTACCGATTTTGACCCAGCCAACACAATTTTGACTCGCAATTTAAACCTTTTCCTGAGTTTGAATTACGATTTTTTGGTTTGCGTGCCCAAAAATTGATAAAACCCGATTTCAATTGTGTTTTCTTATTTCTTTGTTTGTTGTGGGTGTATTCGTTTGCGTCCTGTGTTTTCTTCTAGCTGGTGCGAAGGAGCTGTGACCATCACCTTCGAAGTGGGTTGTGGCTACCTACTTATGCAGGAGTTAACTCATTACTCAGTTGTGAACTGTGTAGTGTGAGTTGTGACTGTGAACAATGTTGTGAGTCGTGAGCGTCAACAGTGTGAAGGGGTAGCCGACAACGCCAAAGTCTGAAACCTTGAAGTTTAAACAGTGTGAAGGGGAAGTGTGTTGATGAAATTGTCATTGATGCCAACATGGACTTGCAGTGGCCCCACAGGATGTCATTGATGCCACCAAGTCCCACCCGTAGTGCCTTGACCCCTTACAGAGTGGGTTTGCACCTTGCAATGCCTTGGATCCCAAATAGAGTGGGTTTGTGCCTTGAAGCACCTTGTACTCAGTTGACAAGGTCCTTGTACCCACAAGGGTGGATCTTGAAGCCACCACTTTACTGAAGATATTGAAGTCCCTGCTAATGATGCTAAAGACCCTAGAGATGGTTTTGAAGCCTTGGTAAACGATGGAGAAGCCCTGGATGGCTTGGAGAATCATTAATGACCCATTCTGTGGTCATTTATGCTCTGATGGTGTCATTGTACCCCAGAAGAAGACCCAGCGACCCCAGAGGTGATGTCATGATGGATCTTGACCCTTGAGGATCTCCTGGTGTGGTGAAGGTGGTTAAAGAAGCCCACGATGCCTCCTGCGTGATAAAGAAAGCCTTAAAGAAGCCTTTTGACCTACACACTAGATGGTTTAATTGTCTTGAAGAAGTGAAGATGGTGTGGGCATTTGGGGTCTTGGAACCCTTGGAGATGGCTCTAGGGAAAAATAAAGATAAAGGCACCCCCCATGATGGCACCTTGCACATGGCATGGGAAGCCCTATGCAACCCCATGATAATGATGACATGGCTTATGAAGAGAAACCCTTGGACTTGATGGTTCTCTTACATTTGAAAGCTTGTGGTGAACTTGATGGAGTATGGTCAACAAACCCTAAGGCTTGACCATTGAAGAAGATTTGTGTGACAAAATAAAATACATAATAAAAACAAAATAATATATTGTTTATTATAACAAGTCCGCTCCAAAAAGAAAATTAAAAATAAAAATATTTTTTTTGACAAGTCAGCCCGAAAACATTGTGGAAATTTAGTATAAATACCTATCACGTCCTCATTTTTGTATAGTGAATTTTGGGAGTTGCTCTGAAGAAAAAAAGGGCTCGCTGACTGAGAAAATTCGGAGCAGCAATCAAGGAGCAGTCTCGATTTTTTTTTTTTGCAGTAGTCAAGAGACAGTCCCGAATTTCATGGAGACAGTTCCGAGTTGTTGTCTTGGAAGATGTTCTTTTGGTTTTATCCTTGCGTTTCTGCGGCTATATGATAGTCTATTCTTATACTAGTCTTGGGGTAAAATTTGTGTGGTTTGTGACTGATTCGAAGGCTATTCCACAGTCAATACACAATCCGAATTTTTGATGTGTGATGGTTACTATCATCTGGGTTTTCTCCCACAAACAATCTGAATGTTGAAGTTATAAAACAGTCCCAATCTTGCATCTGAGTTTGATTGCTTAAACAATATGTTGGGTGATGGTTCTCTTCCATGAACAATCTGATCTTGAAGTCATCTACAGCAAACATACACTAAGCTTTGACATGCATAGACAAAGACCTTGACGTTTGACAGACCTTGATAAAGATGTTCGGTGGAGTATAGCAGCAGAGGACCCAAGGTTGATAATTGTCCTAATGATATCTGTGGAATGAACCAACGAATTTGCAAAGGAGAGTGAGCTCGCAGCTATTGTTAGACTGAGGATTTTCGCTGAGTTTTCTTCTTAGTGGAATGCATTGCAGCAGATGGTGTCTAATGTTTTTTTTTTTTTTTGGTTCTTATCTTCATGATTTCCCTTGCCTAGGGTTCTTCCACAGTACAGCAGCAATTTGGAGTATTTTTACTTACAACAACAAAACCAAACATTCCTATGAAAAGATGCCCTAATTCTTCCACAGTTGGGGCCTTTCAAAACAATACAGTCGCAGATGTTGAGGAGCAACTATTGACAGTACGAATGGGTGTTGTATGATGGTTAACAATCCAAGTCTGTGGAGTGTATCTACAATACACATCCATCATCCAAAGTGGCATCGTTACTGTAATTCACACACAGTCCAAGTCTTGTTGAAGTCTGTATGTAAGGTGCAAGTTCAAAATTCATAGGATCAAGGTATGTATAACATTCATGGATGCACAGTGATATGATGATACGATGATACAAGCATTATGATGATTAGTGAAGTGTGTATACAATATGTGGACAAATGAATATAAGTGAAGTGTATACAGTGACAATGTCTATATACAGTAACATAGTTGGACAAGTGCAAATAGTAGTGTACTGATATTGATAATCATGCATGTATGATGATGATGTGATGAACAGTACACAGTTACATGTTCAGTGATGTGCATGATGATACAAACAAACCCTGTGATGATACCTTGATATGATAATGGACTTCTATATCTGATGTCTACCTATTGATGATGATCTCTTTACAGACTGTGTAAAGCTTGTTGTAGCATCCACAGTTGAAATCTGATCAAGTCAGCAGAGGTTGACAAGCATAAATTGACAACAGTAGGGCAAGTTGTTTAAGCAGCAGCCAATTAAATTAATCAAATTTATATGGCAGAGAAGCTGACAGAGATAGTTGTGAAGCTTGGCAGCGACATGATGTTGTGATGAGGCTGTGACAAGTTGTTGACAGTGGTGCATAAGTCAATCATGATGATGATGACAATGATGTGTGAGTGATTCCTTTGCACAGTGATAAAGTAATTCCTTTGCAGTGATGAAGTGACCCTTTTGCACAGTGAAGAAGTGATCTCAGTCCTAATCCAGGTAAGCACTTATTGCAGACATCTTGAAGAAGTTCTGCTGATAGATCTCAGTACTTTGTCTAGCTGAATGTGTAGTGGTTAAAGTATAGATTGAGATTTGATTTGGACAGTTGACAATGGATTGGTCATAAGGCAGTACAATGACCAGAGTGACCAGCAATTGGATGACTCAATGTTTTGAGTACAAAGGAAAACATTTGTATGGCAACTAGAAGAATGACCATTTATTGTGCTAAAATATCTGAGACTTGTGTATAGACAAGAAAGTTCATGAATTCTTTTGATGTTTGGCATATATGGATGAATAGTATATTGGCATGGGTAGTTCGTATGATTGGGTGATAGTAGATTCACTGAGCTTGAAGCCTCAGCAAGAGCAGAACCTTGAAGTCTGGGAATGAGCAGACTTTTGTGATAGAATGTTCAGATATATACACACATTAATGACGACATGCCTTGTGCACTTTGATGAAGCATGTCCTATGATTATGTTAAAGACCTCGTTGGTGATCAGACCTTGATGATGATGATGCATACAGCCTGATATAATTGTTGATGATGTTGATATAACATGAGCAGTTGACCAGCAGCAGAGCAGATTGATATGATGAGTATGGTATGTGTGACAGTGATACCGTTAGCAAAAGACATGATGACAACGTGACTTGATGACTTGGCAGTATTGAAGAACAGGTGTTGATGAACAGCGAAGATTGAGAAGTGTGTTGCAGCAGTATTGATGAGAGTGTTGAGCAGATGATCAGCAGTATTGACCAGCAACAGAACAGATTGAAGAGACAGATGATGTTGATGTGAACAGCGAGCTTAACTTGTAAATGCAAGCTTGACTTGCATCTGAGGTTAGGATACCTCAAACCCTTCTTAGCAGGGTCTAAGAAAACCAGGCAGGGTCTTGGATGCAGAGTAGGTGCTCTTCATATCAGTAGGTGCTGATTTTACCTAACGGTTGTAGCCGGACCAAAACTAATTCAAAAAGATTACAAAATTATATGGTGTTGTATTCTTTTGTGTTATGGTTCTTGATGCTTTTGATATGTGAATGATGAAGTGAAAGATGTTTATGAAATGATTATGATATTAGTAGAATAATGGTATGATGAATTGGTAGTTAATTGTGACAAGTCAGGAAAAGTTGTAAAATTGGCTTTACACTGATTCACCCCCCCTCTCAGTGTCTAACATGTTGTTCACTTCTGTTATTAGGTAGAGGGAGGTCGTAATGTACTGTTGGGTGTATTCCCGAGTAACTTCCAGCTATCCCAGTCACCAACCAGCCAAAACATGACCTTGAAGACAGTGTTTTCTGTTCACAAAGGGTGTTGCAATCGACAGGCATCCTTCAGGTCAGGAAGAAAGTAATTTCGAGTCCTCATTTTGCTTAGAATAAACTGTTGTTACAGCTGTGTATTTTCATTGTTGTTTGAATGAGTAAATCCTGTTACATTCCCATTTGAATTAGTGCAAAAATACCTTCCATTTCTACTCAATATTTACTGTGGAAAATCATATTTTTGAGTTCTAGCAATGGCATGACAAGAATAAATTATATTTGTTATCACATAAACATTTTGCAGTTGGGCTACCATGATACAGCGTACAGACTTGTCTCTTTTCCTATTCCAGGCTATTTTTCACATGGGGTAGCATATAGACTTGTCTCTTTTCCTATTCCAAGCTATTTTTCACATGGGGTATTAGCATGGGTCTTTACAACTTCAGCCTTTCCAGAGCCTTGTTCATCAGATTTTCCTTGCCAGGACTTAGATTAAAGAGTCCATTGAGATGCTTTTGGTGATGATCTAGTTCATGGTAGCAAAGCAGCAGATCAAAGTTGGTACACACAGTTAAAGAGGGGCTTATCAGATGGAGACAGGTATATTTGGTGAGATCAAGTATAAACTTCCTTGGTTTGATTTTGCTCTATGATGTATGTTAAACACCTATGCTTATCAGGTTAGGATGATTATGGTTACCTATGTTTATATCTATTGTTGCTTTAACCTGTGTTATGACTAATCAAGGGACTTCATGGGAAGACTGATGCTCATGCCATGGTTGTGCAAATAGTAAACCTTAGTGCTAGGTTGGTTCTATTTATCACTTCCCCCATCCATCCAATTTCATCCATTGTAAACTTATCATATGACTTAGACTGTTTGAGACTTGTGAGATTGAAGATCCTTTCCCCATTTTGACCTCTATGCATGACGGATCCCATGTTTGTTATTACCAACCTTGTAGTTTCCTATGTGAGGTGGATCCAGGATGGATGGTAGAGGGACAAACAACTAAGGAGGTGGAACCAAGATTGCATCGACTCCCAAATGGATGGTTGTCACACCAATCGAGGCAGTCTTCGCTTTATGTTATCTTAGCCCAAGACAACAAAGGGGGAGACCAAGATCTACTCCCAACAGGAGAGATCAAACCTAGACACCAGATCAGATCAAATAGACTTGAGGAACATAAGGTGTAAGGTAAGTGAAAACCCTTGATCTATGGATGACGTCACTAGGCGAACCAATGCTTTGAATTAGGGCTTTTGGAAGTATGAGGTTCGATCCAAATTGGGACATAGGTGACTTATGAGGTAAATACTAGATTTGGAGATCTATGGATGACGTCACTAGGTGAACCAATGCTTTGAATTAGGGCTTTTGGAAGTATGAGGTTCGATCCAAATTGGGACATTGGTGACTTATGAGGAAAATACTAGATCTAGGGTTGAGGTACTAGCAACAAGTGAAGATATCCATTGCCTTGAGAAACGTAACCAATGCAGGGAGGGCAAGGACATGATTGGGGCTACCTAGTACCCACGGATAGACTCGATGAAAGATATGACAATGTCAAAGTACTCGAGTCACCAGGGAAAAGTCAGATCATAGGAAAAAGAGGCCAAAGAGGGGGTAGCATTAGGGTTGGAGATCAGTACCTATCAGATCTAGGGCAATGGAGTCACTATCTGCCCAGCGTTGAAGGAGACCCACCTGGGAAGTACCCCGATCTACAAACCCAAAAAGGTAATTTGCTGGAAAAGTAAGATTACGGGAAAAATAAAAAACAAGATGGCTAGTGCTAGGGTTTGGGAGCTCAATTTTTCAGATCTAGGGCAACCTGTCCACTTCTAGCTCAGCATTGAACGAGATTTGGTGAGAGGATGACCCGATCTACAAACCCAACAAGGTATTTTGCCAGAAAAATCAGATTGCGGAAAAAGTCGAAAAAATGGTGGACAACGCTAGGGTTTGGGAGGACAGTTTCTTAGATCTAGGGAAAACCAAACACTTTCAACTCAGTGTTGAGGATGATTTGGTGAGGGGATGACCTGATCTACAAAACCTAGCAGCGGTTTGGCTCGAGATCAAGCGGTCTAATTTTTAATATTTTTTGGTTTTTTTATTATTTATGGGATTTTAATGTGAAAATGAAGAAAGCGGATGCCAATGGATTGAGATCTGTTGAAGAAAGGTACTAACCTATAGATCTTACCTGGAAATCCTTGTAGATGCCTTGATAATGATGATCCCTGCTATCCCAATCAATTTGAGAAGCTTTGAGCAAGTTCTATGTCCAACGTTTTGCTCCAAGAAGTCAATGAGCCCTCTCTCCTGCACAACAAATGTCAACCATATCAGATTTGCTACATCATGAGAAAAAAGCAAAATGCTACAGAAAAATAGCAAGAAGAAATCATAGATCGCAATGACACTAATGAAAACCCCCTAATACAAGCGAAGCCAATCCAAGCGAGTTAAGGAGCCCCTGCAAAAACGCCCAAGCTGCAAAGATTCCCAAAAACATTATAGATCTTGCAACAATTTCCCGAATGCTAGGAAGCAAAACACTTTCCAATCACCATCTAAGAACACCAGATGCAAAGGAAATCCAAGAAATATCCACAAGAAAAGTTTTTCTACTATCCAGATCCAAGAGCCAAAGATCCCTTACAAATGAGAAGCTCTCTCCTTTAAATAGGAATGAGAGAAGCAAAATCATAACCACTTTTCAAATGGGTGGCTAAGATTAAAATATACTAATGTCTAATCAATGGTTGAGATGAGCTCGACATACAATACATGGATCAATATAACAATATAATATAAAAGTGGACTAAATCACCCTAGGAGAGGGGATCCCACTCAACAAAAAATAAATGAAGCACATGGTGGGTCCATGGAGTGTTAACTAAATCCCTTTGGATGTCTCTATGGCACAATAAAAATAATATAAATTTTAAACTGTGAAATTGTGCCTCCTTGAGGAAATCGTGAGCCTCCAAAAGCTCCAGAAAATAATATAAAATGCCCAAAAAATAGATTTGGGACTGAGCATCAGCATCAGCCTGCCCAAATGGAATCTCTTCTCTCAACAACCTGCCCAAATAATATATTTACCGACTATCCACAGAAAGGATCTGTTCTTGTAGCTTCGCTCTTCTCATGACTTGAAGGGGAGACATTCAGGCAGCTGGGTTCCTATAAGTTCGGTGCCGTAGACTTTCTTGGATTGGGATGTCTCAACTTGCCATTAAACAATTCTCAAAAATATGGAATTTCTACGATCCTAAGTGAAGGTTGGGACTTCTTTGCAACCTAGCATTGCTGTGTAGCATACGAATTTTGCACTTTGGTACATCCAGGTGCTGCAACTATTGGAGGAGGTGTGGAAGACATCACTCTCATCATCAGAACTCATCCCATGCCATTTCGTTGCCTCAGTAACCCAAATCGAATTCTTCAGTAGCCCTTTAATTATTTTTTAATCTGCCTCAAGAAACATGAACCTACCAAAACAGCCTCCTAGGGTTCCTGCGTTATCCAACTGAGCCCACCAGGCTTTCTGAGAGGGGGGTACTATGATACAATCAAGTGGCTGGACCCCCTATGCCCCATACAGTGCCCTAGGAGATCCAACAAAATCATCTCCATGCTCAAACACATCATCCAATGAAGCAAAACTGCACCAAAAGGGTAAAATGAGCCTGATCATCTCTGCAAGTGCCCGAAATGAAAAACAAGCTGTCTCACTAGACTCAGAGAGTCCAAATCCATCTAGGGTATATACTCATACCCTTTCCAGGTCTCTGGCTGATCATCTACAATATCCAATAGACAAAATAATAACATGTAAATAATCAGATAACCGATATAACTCAGGTTGGCATCCATCTGCTGCAAGTGTTCAAAGGTTAAGACATGCTCTACAAATCATTTAAGTAACAATCATAACAATTAGCAATCACCTCACTAGCGGTACATCAACCAAATACATATATAGGGTTTCATTTATTAACTATAACTCAGATCAGACTTTCAAGACCATACTCACTTCATAGTTGTAGTCAATTTGCTAGTGAAGGGTGAAGGCTAAAATTTACAAGGCTTGGACAAAAGATGACCACCAACTCGACATTGTGACACTTTGGATATGGAAAGAGAATACTCACGCCAGACAAATAGCAACAAAGGGGATGGCAGTGCCTCACAAATGGGTGAACTGCTTCAGAGGTGCTTACTCACCTTAACAAATGCTCACAATCCAACTCCATACAAGTAAGGCCAGCAATCTTTAGATAGAACTTTTAGGAACCATTGCTTTTTTGGGCCTTTGATTTTCCATAGGCTTGGTCCACATATATTTTATATGGACTTTTATTATTTTAGGCTTTGCATTCATGTATGTTGAAAAACACTACTTTTCATGAATGCTTTAAGATATTTCATTGCAACATTTTTTCAGAGCCAATTTCATTAGGCTAGCCTTTCATTCATGTATGTTGAAAAACACTACTTTTCATGAATGGGTTTTCCATAGATATTCATTTCATTTCCAAATACATTGTATAAAATGGCAGCGCTACTTGTTTCCGATAAGAAAACACATCCTAGGCAACTCAGAGCCGAGACACAAATAAACAAGGAGGCTTGTCCAACAAAGGCTCTAGCGAGGAAAGGTCCTCCATGCCACAAGTCAAGCAGTAGGTTGGGTTGAAACATAACTGGAAGGTAATGGATGGGTGGAGACAGTGAAAAATGAAACCAACACTAGCAAGCCAAAGAACGGTGGAAATGACTACCTCTATTCTCCCTAAGGAGGGTAAAACCAATGAGTATAGATCAAGAACTTCCAATTCTGAGTAGGGACATCAATACAGAATATAGATACATCCAAGTCCACATATTTATATGACCGCCAGATCATGACACTAAATGCTAATAAATGTCACAAAAACGAGTATAAGAGCAATGATAACCATAACACAATATAATATAAGCTGATTCATAATCATGCAAATAATCCATCTGAATCAATATTTGTCCAATGATATAATACTGATGCAAATCTGGACACTGCTAGCTGCTCTGCACATGGCTAAATGGCTACATCAGTCCTCAAATCTGAGTGTCCTGAGACTCAGTCCTAGCATGGGAGAGTACTATAGTCCATCAATCAAATAATGATCCATCACAAATGCTCATCTCAACATCTCATATGTAGGGGAGCTGGCTGAAAAATGTATTGGAATCTGAACAATAGAATATGGTAGCCCGGCTACTATATATGTGATAACAATGTTGTTTTGTGTCTCGACTCTGATTTGTGCAACAAAACTTGTCAAAGCCTTGATCCTTCTAGGCCCGGAGAACCCCCTGGTGTTGGTTCCTAAGCTTAGGCGAGTTGGGTTTTGACGCCTTGACCTCTCTGGTCAGTTTCCCCTGATGTTTGGTCCTGATTGTAGATATTCCCCCTAGTTGCCCGAGAAGTTATCAGCTAAAACTTGAAGCAATATATCTACCATCATTACATGCATTATGAGCTATATGTTATATATTATGAAATGCAAGCCTGCAAATGATATTGCAAACTGTCTTTAGACACAAATAAAAAGGCTATGAAGTGAAATTGTTAAAGGCCCAAATAAAGAAATGGATAAACAAATGCTAAATCTAAACACTATTAGCCATCTGATTGAAATGTAATAATTAATTCCTCACGGAGCCTACGGGTTTTGATGTGAGATGGAGTAAGGCACAACTAACTCAAAGTGTCCCCTAGGATCTCTTCACTATAGTTTCTTGTGTACTCAACGCAAGACTCCTAGAAAAATCCTCACTTAGCTTGATCTTTAGCTTGGATGTGAATCGTAGACATGTTGTTAAAGTTGAATGGACACTTTTCAGATCAGCTCATCCACTTGTGAGACACCACCATTCCCTATTGTTCAATCTATCATGCATATGTCACTTTGGTTGTGTGTACTTGTCATTATTCGGATAAGTCACAAAGTCAAAGTCAGTCAAAGGTTATTACCCGTTTCCTCAGCCTTGATGTCCATCCTTTGTAAGTATGGCATGGACAAGTCGACTTCCAGAAAGTTCCAAGATTCTTCAGAAGCACAGGTACATCTGATTATTATTATTATTATTTGTCACCACGATTATGAATAACTGACTTAAGCCTGGTTTTGATATACACCATTGGAGTATTTCTTACCCTGGATGCTTACAGGATCATATTGATGCAGTATCTCACCTTGATTTTCGGTACTTTGACCTAGTCAATCTAGTTGACCAAGTCAAGCATGGTTCCCAAGGCAGTGACTCAAAAACAACATGGTCTATATTTGTTCTAGACATGCCCAGCACCAATACCGAGATTTCAGTTTTGAGAGTTTGGCCTTGGTTCTCTTGATAACTGATTATTATCACTTAATTATTGGCCAAATCATCAAATTTTATTCCAAATGGCAATATGTTTGGTTCTCCTAGAGAAGAGCAGTGTTCCATGGGGTATGACTACTCTCATATACCATTCTTCTATGTCTCCAGCTCATCCAGAGTTGTCAGTTTGCCCCAGTTTGCACCCTGGATAGAGTTATGGTGGATTTATCATTTTCCAAAGATTGTACCAGCAAAAATGAACTAGATAAATCACTGAGAAAATCGATTCGACCTCCTGGGTCAAGGAAATGGCTTGGAATTTTGACAGATGATGTGTTTCAGCTTCCTGGACAGTCCTCCAACAGTTTTCAGTCAGCAAATGTCCAAATTATTTTATATTGGCTCAGCCAGTGAGGAAATTCCCCCAAGGGGCACCCCCTCTACTTGGCTAATGATGTATTGTATTGGTATATCATGTATTATGAAGTTGTAAAGAGGCCTAAGGTGAATTAAGCCCCTCGTGACGCCCTCCTATGTATTATCATGTCACATCTTATGTTATAATGTGACTTTCACTTTAGAGAGGCGTCTTTGAGCAAAGTGCACCCCCTCTTTGACTTGGTCACTTGCTCCATATATTGATCTATGTATTGTTGATCTCCACCATTGATCATGTTTTAATCTCAACCGTTGGATGTATAAGTGAGTTAGGGTTTACGTCTCTCTCAAACTATTTAAGAGAGGTGACCCCCCATTGTAATTCATGAGCTTTGGCATCGAAATTTGAATAAAGAGATTTTTGTCTGGGATTACTCTTCTGTGTATCTTGTAAATGATTTGATGATCTGATGACTGGCATTGCTACTCTTCTACACTGAGCTTTGTTCGGGACCCATCTTGTATATTTTCCTTTGCCCACTTCATACAGGGAAGGAGGCGCGCTAGGAGAGAGGGCGTTTCTGTGAGGAAACTCACCATCGTCTCGACTCTGGGGTATCCGGATCAAGGAGTGTTTCTTTCTTGATGATTTCTTACTTGCTATCTTTTCTTTATTCTGCAGATCTCATTCATTTGCCTTGTCATTTGGTTTTCACTGATCTGGCAAGTTGAAGGAGGCGCTAGGGTGACTGGCTGTGGCTCAATTACAACAAGATCTTCCTTGAAAAGGCTCATTTTGACAGGAATAGCATTCTTCATCGTTTCTAAAGTCATCTACAAGCACCACGTACGTCTCGCAAGTAATTTCTCCTTCTTTTATTTCCAACATGCATTGCCCATCATTTCCATAACTTTAAAACCCTCATTTCATAGAACTGTAGGCTTTGGTTTACTGCGAGCTATAAAACTTAAAACCCATTTTGGAATAAACATGCAACCCCTAAGGTTCAATTTTCATCATCATTGGACTCCATTTGCCCATCCTAGCATTGGTCGACTTCTTAGGGGAAAACGCCCTCCTTGGGAGGAGTGGATATTTCAAAAACCATAAACTGGGTATTGTTGGTTTGGTTTTCATTTGCCTAACCTTACATCCAGTAGTCAGTTTGAGTATCCAATTTCATTGAATTTCACCGTTTTGCCCTAGATCCCAATTTTCTACTAAAACCCTAGGTAAAATTGGGGCTTTTCACCTAAATGATCCAAAAAGGCCATGGAATAAAATGATGATCCTAGTGAACTTGGATCAAGCTTGATGTAGTCATGATGCCTAAGTTGAATAAGCACTCTCTAAACAACTCACCCATTTGTGAGGCACTGCCATTCTTTGTGTTGTTGTTTGTCCGACATCAATTATAGTGAGTATTCCCTTTCCATTATCCAAAGAGTTATGATGTTGAGCAGGAAGTCATCCTTTGCTTTAGCCTTGTCAATTTCATCCTTCACCCTGCACTAGCAAAATGACTACAGCTATGAAGTGAGTATGGTCCTGAAAGTCTAAATCTGAGTAATAATAAATAAAGCCTTATATATGTATTGGTTGATGTACCGCCAATGAAATGAATGCTACTTGTTGTGATTGTTGCTTGAATGAATTGTAGAGCATGTCTTAGCCTTTTAACACTTGTAGCAGATGGATCATAGTCTGAGTTATTATTGGTGTATGATTATTTACAGATGGTTATATTGTTTATTGGATATGATTGATGATCAGATAGAGACCTGTGAGGGGTATGAGTATACACCTTAGATGGATTTGGACTCTCTGAGTCTAATGAGACAGTTTATTTCTAGTTCCGCGCATTTGCAGATATGATCAGGCTCATTCTGTCTTTCCGATGCAGTTTTTCTTCACAAGTTGATATGTCTGAGCAAGGAGATGTTTTAGTTGGATCTCGTAGGGCGTTGTATGGGCATAGGGGATGCAGCCACTTGTTTGTACCATAGTACCCCCATCCCAGAGAGCTTGGTGGGCTCAGTTTGACAACGCAGGCACCCTAGGAGGCTGTTTTGGCAGGATCACGTTTCTCGAGGCAGATTAAAAATGATTAAATGGCTATTGAAGAAATCGATGTGGGTTACTGAGGCAAGGAAATGGCATGGGATGAGTCACAACGATGAGAGTGATGTCCTCCACACCTTCTCCAGCAGTTGCAGCACCTGATTGGGCCCACACCTATTTTTGGGCATTTTTATATTATTTTCTGGAGCTTTTGGGAGGCACAAAGTCAAAGAATTAAATTATTATATTATTTTATTGTGCCATGGGGACACCCACAGGGAGTTAGTCAAACACTCCTTTGACCCACCACGTGCTTCATTTATTTCTTGCTGAGTGGGTTACCCTCTTTATGGGTGATTTAGTCTACTTTAGTACTTTATGGTTATATTGATCCATGTACTGTATGTTGAGCTCATCTCAACCATTTATTAGAACATTGTAACTTTTAATCTTAGCCACTCGTTTTGAAAGTAATTAGGATTCGGTTATGATTGTGGTTCTCTCATTTCTATTTAAAGGAGAGAGCTTCTCATTTGTAAGGGGTCTTTGGCTCTTGGATCTAAATAATAGGAAGACTTTTTTTGTGGATATTTTCCAGATCTGCTTTGCATCTGATGTTCTCAAATGGTGATTGGATAGTCTTCTGTGTCCTAGCATTATGGAAATTCTTGTGAGATCTATATTTTTTTGTTGTCATTGTTTTGCCTACAGGAGGGCGTTTTGGCTGGAGCGTTTTTGCAGGGGGACCTCAACTCACTCGGTTTTCTTCGTCTTGGATCAGGGGGTCTTCATTATTTTCATTGTGATCTATGATTACTTCGTTTTACTTTCTTGTAGCATTTGGTTTCTTTGTCTTGTATTGGCAAATCTGATATTGTTGACGTTTGCACATGCAGGATAGGGGGCGCATTGGTGGCTTGTGGCTTACATCCTTCATAGAAATCATTTGGATCTTCCAGAATTGATCGGGATAGCAAGGATCATCACTGTTAAAGACTTCTACAAGTATTTCCAGGTAAGATCTAACAGGTAAGTCTCTTCTCTTCAGATCTTATTCCATTGTACCTTGCTTTACTTCAATTTTTCTGAAAAACTCCTAAAATACTAAAAACCCTAAAAAAAGCACTAAATATGGGAATTGTCTGATCTTTGGCCAAACCATTTCTGGGTTTCATAGATCAGGCCTCCTCTTCACTAAATCTACTGCAACGCTGGTCAAATTCCTGTTGGTTTGACCTAGATCTGATTTTTAGCCAAAAAACTGCATAAACCCCCACTGAAAATTTTACCTGCTAGGGTTTTGACTTTTTCTAAAATATGACTTCACACACAGATAGATCAGGTCCCACACAGTCCAAATCACCCTCAACACTGTCCAGATTCATGGCAGTTTGACCCAGTGTTACAAACATCGCCGATATATCGGCAACATCGCGATATATCGCGATGTTAACTTGCTGGCGATATATCGGCAACATATCGCCCCGATATTTTCCCCAATTTTTTTGGCAATTTTTCCCGATTTTTTCACGATATTTGTCGATTTTTTAGCGATATTTGCCGATTTTATGGCGATATTTGCCGATATTTTCAAATGTGTTGTGATTTTTTGTATTTTTCGTATTTTTCGTATTTTTAAATATTTTTGTATTTTTTATTTTGTCGATATATTGACGATGTTTGCCGACATTTTCGCCGATAATTCCGATAATTTCTTTTTGGACCCTTGGCGATATATTCACCGACACGATATTTGTAACATTGGTTTGACCTAGATCTGAGTTTTTGACTAAAACAACCCTAGCGCCCTCATTGAAAGCTAGACTTTCCCGGAGTTTACTTTTTCTTAAATATGACAGGCTAGGCTGATAGATCAGGGCTTGAGCATTCCAGAACACCTCCAACGCTGAGCTAGTTCCTTCCAGGTTGCCCTAGATCTGAAAAACTAGTTTTCAACCCCCCTAGCCCCCCTCATCGGATTTTGACTTTTCAAGATCTGATCTTTACTGAAATTTTCTAATTTGGGTTTGTAGATCAGGTTACCCTGATCTCATTTCTCCTCCAACGCTGAGTTGATAGCCTCCTGGTGGCTCTAGATCTACAGATCTGCCTCTCCAAACCCTAGTGCTAGCCCTCTTTCTGTTGATTATCTTGTAACCTGAATCTTCCGAGCCAAATCCTTTTCTGGGTCCATAGACCAGGGTATATCCCAGGTGGGTTCACTAAAACGTTGTGTCGATGCTGAATCCATTGCCCAATGCATTAAAGGCACTAATCTCTATCTCTAGCGCTAGCCCTAATTTGAGCTTATTCCCATTCTCTTTGCCAACATTTATCGATAACTCAAGTTACCTATCTTTCACTGAGTCTGTTTCCTTGGTACTAGATAGTCTCAGCTCTGTCTTTGCTCACCCTATCACAGTTACGTTTCCCAAGACACTGGTCATCCCCATCAGTTGCTAGTACCTAAACCCTAGAGCTAGGGTTTCCATTCACCTTGCACCTTACGTACCTTGAAGCCCCATTTGATCTGTTCTGGTCTCTAGGTCTGATCTCTCTTGTCGAGAGCAGATCCAGGTCTCCCCCGTTGTTTTCTTGGACTAGGATAACATAAAGTGAAGGTTGCCTTGATTGGCGTGACAACCATCCATTTGGGAGTCTAGGCAGTCTTGGTTCCACCACTTAGTTGCTTGCCCCTCTACCATCCATCCTAGATCCACCATACACAGGCAACTACAAGGTTGGTGATAACAGTGCTGATATCCTTGACTGTGTGACATCTGAGTTCTTTTTGAAGTCTTGGATATCATAGGTCGCGACTTTAGTTTCCTTTCCTCTGTCGTCCTGAATAGGATCACCTCACGGGGCAACTATAAGATCCGTGATAACATTTACATTAGAATATACCAGCAATAGACCAAAGATAAAAATCAGCCAAGGTCGAGTTGGGACTTTACAGTGGTGTCAAAGGGACTATTAACAAACAGCCTGACGAAAGTGAACGCAACTAAAGAGGAAACACATCAGCAAACTATTGAGGGGATTTTACACTAGTATGAGAGCATGTGGGGAAAGCGTTTGACAAAAGCCCAAAACCTAGAAAACCAAAATATATCAGCATCAAACCCAAATATATCACCGGTAAGCAAAGGAGATGCCATAGTGAAAAGAAAGCTTTTTCCGCGATTTAACTAGATAAGGTGTGTAGATTTTTATCTCTTCTTAGTTCCCTTTATTTCATTAAGTAAATCTAGCAAGAAACTGTTCAATTCTTGCTTAGTAGATCTGCTAATGAAATATTATCTTGAACATAACTTGAAAGATGACTTCATTTGCCCTTTCCTTCATAATTCTATGCAGTCATTTTGCATCCATTTGAACTTCAATTGATACGAAATCATTTTGCATCCATTTGTCAAATTTGCCGTCATACACAAAGACTCATCCATGCTAGGGCATCACATTAATCTTCCTTCATTCAATAACTAGCAAGTTCTTTTGTTGGAGCAATTGTACCTGGGCGAGTCAAGTGTGTGTATGTAATGAAATGGATTGATCTTCTTTTATAGCCTTTGAGTCACCTGTAAGTGGACCAAAACTCAAAAGAACAAAATATTAATATTTTATTCTTTTATCACTTTGACTTTTACCTTTGGTGGTACTAAAGGTCTTTTTGCAATTTCACCTTGACACCTTAGTGGTACTAAGAGTCCTTATGTATTTTAGACTTTTGCTTTAGCCTTCTGCAAGTGCCCTGTGGTCAAAACAAGTGGTCAAGGTGGTCCTTCTTCCCCACTCAAAGTACATCATCATAAACAAAGAGAATTACTAATGCTTTCATCTCACACTCTGTGTGACACTAAGATCGGATACTAAGGTGTCTTAACCAAAGGTAGTTAATCCTTGGAGAAGATCACAAAACCCATTGATCGAGGGTCAAAGTGTCACACATGCCCTTTCTCGGTCTAGGGCTTATAGTGTTATCCTAGTAACATACCAGGTGCCTCAACGATAGGTTGCATAATTTCACACAAGATCAAATACTTGGTAACAGACCAAGGGCCTCCATTCTCCCAGAGAATGGCCCTCAGCCTCGGGCTGAGTCCCTAGTCCCGGACTAGGTAGATTCTTGGTAAATGACCAGGTGCCTCCATTCAAAGAATGGCCACTCAGCTCTAGGCCGAGTCCCCAGTGCTAGACCGGTTCCATATCTTGGTCCCGGATCAGATATCCCCATTCAATAGAATGGTCACTCAACTCAAGGTTGAGTCCCCCAGTAATAGACTAGTTCCACATCTTGGTCCCAGATCAGATGTCTCCATTCTCCTAAGAGAATGGCTCTCAATGCTGCTCAGAAAAATCAACACCTAGTATAGGAAATGTAGGGAGCGCCTCGAAAGTGTTTTGGGAGTGATCTTCAAGAGCAAGAGCGAAGGGGGGGAGCAATCCCACGCAACAAAGTTTGAGAGGTTGAGAGTTGAGACCGAAAAGCACTTCATCTTTCATTGTCCCGTTTACTGTGAGATCTATGGGTGGTTCAATTGTCGTCTTAGGGAGCTTCTTCTAAAGGAGATTCACACTCTGTCTAGTTTCTTCAAGTATCCTGCCTAGAGATGTTTGACCTTATACTTGCAAGAGGCCCTCCAGCTTCACTCCCTCTTCTTCCAGCCCAATCACATCTTGGACCATCCTCCACTAAGCATATTACTTTGTTTTTTCGTTGCTCCCATCTTCTAGGGGTACCAAGAGACAGACGGATGACGGTATTGCTTCCAACCCAAGATTTGTTCAGATGAAGAGAAGCACCTCCACTTTTTCTAAACCCCAACAACATGGCCAATCTCATCCCCATACCGGTAGTCGTACAATTTCATTTAGGTCACAGTGGCAAGCACCCACTCCAGACATCAACACATTAGTCAATCTAGTTCCTCTTCTAGATCTTCCTCTAGGCAGAGTTCTATTTTGAGATTCCTCCATTCAACCTCAGATGTTAGGAGAGATGTTTCCAACATACCATGACAAACTTACACCTTTTGTATCACAAATTCTAGATCCATTCTCTTTGTACATTCTCTCTCCTAGATCGACTCTCCAACTTGGAGTTAGCTTTCTAATATCTAGGTTAGATTCAAACTTTTCTTTCTGCATCTCACTTTTTATAGGAGCCACCTTAGTGCTCCCACTTTGTATTGACACCATGGTACCAAACAGTCCGATTGACCTACTTTTGTGGCCGTTTGTTGGACATTAATAAAATCCTATATTGTCTTATCTTCTAAGGGTATTAAGAGCCCAAGTTATTTATTTCCTGTGATCATACAATACTCACACCTTTCAATTTGTGCAATCAGCAGTGCCTACATGTTTTAGCGGTTTCAGGTTTCAATAATATAATCAAGCACTAGATTGAAATTCCAAGACAATAACAAAATATTAAAGTTTGCTTTCAATATAAACATTTCAAAAATAAAATTTATTTGTATATATTATTTCCTCCACAATTCAAATGCAAACAAAGTAGGTCAAAATAATGCCAACTTTCTCAATAAACTATCCACAAAATAAAAATAAAAAGGATAATATATAGGAAAGATCCGAAAGGAATCAATCATACAAAATATGTTGAAAATTGAAACTAACCTGGCAATTCCCATCTCCAGGAATCTTACGTTCACTCAAATCATAGAGCATTAACCTAGAAAATTGAAACAGAAGTTCATCAGATGGCACAGAAGATATTTTTAAGGAAAGAGAATACTGTGCAACATTGAAAACATGTATTGGAATAAGTTGCAAGGCAAACTCATGGGACTGAAAATCTTCAAGGAAAGAAAAACAGCATAACATTGGAAACATGTATTGATATAATTTGCAAGACATAATCATGATTCCAAATTTCCAAGCATATCTTCCTCCTGATGCAGAAACCTTTCTATAAAAATCAATCAAATAGAACTAAAATTTCACACACAACTATAATTAAAGAGCATTAACTGTGGTCATTAACAACAACAACAACTGCATTGACTACTACTCCAGACCATCCATTAGGTATTCATACAAAATCCTCTTACAAGAAGCATTCAGATGTTGGAATTTACCAGTAATTTTATGTTTACCAAACATCAGATAAGTAAGGTTATCGATTTGAATAAGTTCTCATTTAGTGTAAAACTTCTCAATGGATGATAATGTCGATTTGCCACATTGTGGTGCCTAGAATAGATGATAAATAGACGACAACATGAAGAAACAGCTCCTTGAAGACCATAAGGAGTGCATGATGACTCAATATAGTAAGTATAGAATTATCTTCGATGGCCACATACACAAAAATGAACATGAACACAGGTGGAGAGGAAATAAGAGATTGATTTCGATTATTAATGCTGCAGAAATACATCTCTCACACACATTATAAATCATCATACATAACATATTCATATCATCCCTATTAGGTTCATTCGTTTAGCCACCTAACCTCTAACATAAACACTTAATGCTACATTGGTCACATGTCACTAACATATAAAGTGACCACATTTATACAAACATCTAAGACACCTAAATAGTATTGGAGTGTTAATACTCCAACACCTCCCCAATACATCTGTCACACATTATAAATCACCATACATAACTATAAGATATTCATAACTTCTCTACAAGGTTGTGGTGGTAACTTCTAATGAGGTAGTTTCCACAGAATATTTCATTGCAACTCACACAATGTTATCTTCTTTCTATTATGCTGAAATGACAACTATTTCTTTGTGAGGTTTTGGGTACCCAATGTCTTCATCCATGTTGAACCTAAAATTATGTCGAAATTATGCCATATACCAATACTAAAGCTTTGAATTGGTATTTTAAAATATAGTCATCCATTGTCAAATCATAATGTGGATTATTTATTTCATTAAATTTTCCACTGTAATCAAATCCTTCAATTATGCTAGACTCTAAG
Organism: Pseudotsuga menziesii; assembly: GCA_001517045.1. NCBI lineage: Eukaryota > Viridiplantae > Streptophyta > Pinopsida > Pinales > Pinaceae > Pseudotsuga > Pseudotsuga menziesii. The sequence continues at coordinate 1,230,357 of LPNX011197589.1, read as the reverse complement.
ATTTGTAATTGGTTGGCTAACTCAACATTAATATAATTGATGGTCTCATTTGGACTAATGATGATAGTAACTTCTTGTTTAATAGTCCTCGCAATCTTTAATAATCCCAATGCATACTTTAAAAGGCCCTTGTCAAGAAACCAACCCTTCAATCCACCAATATCAACAAGGCCCTTTTTCAGTTCATGAAACAGTTCATCTTTGCTTATCTGGTGGACGTTCCTTGTATTTATTAAATTGTATTTTTTTCTAATATGGAACTTTTATTTTCCTTAAAAAAAAGAATCTTCTTTTACTTTAGTGTATATTACCAAACTTTAGTCTATTAATATTAACTTAGCTTTTCTTGCATTTTCAATATCTTTGATCACCCATAGTGATGCATGTAAGAGACGCAATAAATCAAACAAGGTGAACGAATGAAGCAACAGGTTTTATTCCTTGTGGTTGTTACCGCATTATTTTGTCACTTGTGACACAATGATAGAAAGGCCACAGTGACCGTTGTTAGTGAGGAATATCCATAGCGAACATGAGTGGCACAACTTTCAGGATATAATGCTTTTCTCCCTGACACACATTTGTAATGCTTTCTTTCCCAATTTTGCATTTGTGAGTATGCCCATGCTAAAATTAGTGGCATGATTTGATTCCATCAACAATTATGTTCGGTCACCTTCAAATATGCATGGCATGAACATATATGTATCTTCTCAAGGAAACAACCCCCGCAGAGGCCACTTGGCATTTAATGAGTTTGTTTTCCTTATCGATTTTTAGGCAATGGATTCATGGCACTCTTGTGGCAGACAAAATTGATTTGGATTGATGCAAGAATTCTATCATTCCGCAAACAATTTTAATTTTCCCTTGCACTAGAGATTGGGACAAATAACGTAATATATTTATTTAACTTTTTTGTTTTTGTTATTCTTCCGGATGGATTTTCAACAGATAAGTTAGTCGGAAGATTCCCACTACTGGGAGAGGCTAGATATGCCTTGTTTGACCATGCAGGTTTCTTGTGATTTTGGAATTTTGATGAAATATCTAAAAATTTATTTATTTGATTTGATTGTAGTTGGTGGTTTATGCGTCTATTATCCTTTTTCTTTATTTCTATATGGAAAATGTCAACAAAGAGTGAGGAGAGTGTACTGAATGTGGAACAGAATATGTGGCAAGGTGGTGAGGAGTGGATTGAGAAGGGACAAGTGGAAAGGGAATAATCTCTTGGCCTAAACTTGTATTGCCTACTAGCATGAATTGCAACACCTGGCCCATGGGGAATGAAACCCACTTTAATACCACTACTAGAAAACCTGAAAATCATTGAACAAAGACATCATAGATTAAAAACAAAAGGTCTGGAATATCCATAAGAATAAGAAAATATATATATTATATATTGAACTGATGAATGATGATACAATTTTACATGGTTATTTCTCAATATATGCTTGATGAGATGAGCCCTGATGAATGGTCGTGACCTTTAGGGTTTAATTTATATAACAATGTTTTATTATATTGTGTCATTTAATATTATGTATATTACAACTACATTATACAAACATTCACCACTCCTAAATATTATTGGAGTGATAATACTCCAACAATGAGTATCTTATGGCAATTTAAGAAATACTTTTCCACCTAATTAGTGTGGAATGCCTTTCTACCTAATTGGTGCCACTAACTAAGAACCTCACATAATCCACAGAAAAAACATTGTCTATTACATGTTGATTATATACCACATTGTTCAATAACCAAGGCCCAAGAATGTACAAAAGAACAGTACCTTTTACAAAAGGGCACAACTTTGTCATAAAACATTTCCACAAAGACCACAGCCACCTATTTCAAACAACAAGATGAACCTTACATAATAAGCATGCAAATGAAATCTAAAAAATATTAAAATAGCATTCAATATAATCATCAATCAGTATCACATAAACAAAAAAATATGAGCGTAATGTTGGTTATTAGAATTGCACAACCCTAAAAAAGAAATAAATATATGGAAAATGTATTATTTCTTAAAAATGAGTCATTGAATATGATGCCGCCTAATTCGCACCTCGGGTAACGTGGCAGAAACCTTCAAACCACTGGGTGCGACCTTGGGGGCAAGCTCGGGCCAAGTGTTGTCACCTGATACTCAGCTCCTTCGTCTAGGCCAACTCCTAGCGAAGCCAAGGGGGGTGGACCCTAATGAAAAGTAAAATCTAAGGTTTCTGCTCTACAAAAGAAATAACTGATTCTAGGAGTTTACATGAAATGAATTAAAACCTTAACCATGAGTTACTGCAAATGAATTAAATTATAACAAAAACAACATTTATCATTCACACCACCATTCATGACAACATGCGGAAATTGATTTAACCAATATAAAACAAAGAAGACCAGTGCCAGTGAAATGGAGTGCTTGTGTATGAGGGTTGTTGTTGTAGTCTCAGATAAGTATTGCAGTGTCCAGTGGGGGATGGGGACCGGGCTCTAACGAGCCTACTCAAACTTTATTTTTGCTTTTACAATGATGTGAAAGAAAGTGCACTTTGGTCCTCAAATTGGGATCCAAAGGCCTACAACTTGTGAAAAGAATAATTTTCATGTGAGGGGAAGCTTCGTTTGTCTTATTTTTTGTCGATTTTGTGAAAATTTGCCAAAGTTTCCCTCTCTTTTACCGCAAACCTGCAAAAAACAGCCAACAAATTTTAGTGGAATGTGCCCAAAAAGCACTTTAAGAGTGCCTTTGGAAAACTTCTGAAGTTTGCCCAAAAACTTTTAAGTAACAACTGAATTAAAAAAAGAAAAGAAAACTAAGGCAAGCTAGAAATCTTGCCTTCTTAGGATCTTTGCTTGCCTCTTGAAGAGAATAGCAAGCAAGTCTCAAGCACTAAATTCCAAATAAATAAATTGAAAGCTCTTTAAACCTCTTAACCAAGTACTTTTGGATTTCAACTTTGACCTTGCAAAAAGAGAGCTAGATCTAAAGAATTAAAGAACAAAAACTTTTAATCACTCAACAAGATCTAGACTTAGGAGTTTAAATCTACTTTAGATATGTCTTTAAAATGTAGATCTAAGCCGAGAAACATTAAACAGAGTAAACTTGAAATTTTTTGGATCAAGAAGTGATAAAACCGGATGGAGCAAGAAGTAAAAAAGGGATGGTGATGCCTCATTTGGTGAGATCCGAGGGATGATGCTTCTTCTTTCGAAATTACTGGAGAAGAGGGAGAGCCCACTCGCTCATCAAATGTTCCAGCTCGGGTCTCCTGTAAAATACCTTCAACAAAATGCAAAGGGGATTAAAAGCACCTGTGTGAAATGATAAGAAGATAAGCAGCATTATAGATCCATACAAGAAATCATATAAAACTTGGTAATCTAATATATTCCACAATAAGAAGTAACCTAACAAAAATCACTTCCTATTCTTATTGAAATGTAAATTTCCTTACGAAGACAAGTAATCCCAAATGATTACCTCAATGATTTAGCATAAAGACAACATCAACCAAACATCTATGGATCCCACACGAAAATTGCCTCCAAAGCCTTTTATTAACAATACTCAGAAAAAATATTACAATGTATGCAAGCAGAGATTCAACCTTCCAATCCATACAATGGCAAAATGCCTTGCTTAAAAAGAAACAATTGAAGATGAGGTCGAGATAGCTTGAGCTCAAGTCGAGTGATAGAGTTGAATATGGGATGTTCCGAATTTGATTCATAAGAAAGGGTGACACCTCTCGCAAGAGATGCGCCCCCATCTATGATTGATCACCATTTGAATCCCCTCTCAAATGGTCAGAGGCCACATGGAGGGTGCACCCTCTCAAAGAGAGATGCGCACCTCCAAATCTTTACCAACTTTACAACTTGCCATCACTTGAGACAAATGTTGTATAAGTTGCCAATCATGAAATAACTCAAACCTTGACTTGAAGCGATTGCCCAACACATCAATTCGCCAATCCAATGCATGCGTCATTCCTTAGAGAGATGTGCACACTCCCTCAAAGACATAGTCACCACATCATCAATCAATCTCATTGCCAATCAATTAGTGTGAGCCACCATGACATGAGCATGAGTTCAATGGTTTGATTTATGAAAAAAAATATGTACAGTATCCAAACCTCCACAGTAAAGCAATTCGCATGGGCTCATGATATGAATTTTGGTTAAAACTTATGGTACCAAAAATTATTGAAAAGTGACGCCTTCTTTAAGTAATGAGGTCACCCACCACTTGAGACAAAAATGCCACCTCATCCCAAGTCAAAATTTGACTTTTTAAATTATTTGTCTTTTGCCAAAATATCATAATTTAGCATTAAAATGCCATTTTGATACATTTTTAGCCAAATAAAGCCTCACGGGGTGTTCTGGTTACCCAACTGATGTGAAAAGTGGTCTCTCGAGTAAAGTGGACGCTCTGAGTGTCAAAACAAGTGTCTCCACGTCAGAAACAGACTCTGTATCTGAATTTTATTACATTTTGAAATTTTTTAATTAAACCATTAAAAAATGGCTTTAAAAAAAAAACTTCGGAAACTAATGAAACTCTAGGGGGACCTAGTACATGTCCATAAGACTCAATTCGAATGCCTATCATGTTGAAAAACACTGACACGAAGGCTCTAATAACTTCCTAAGGCCGAAACACCATGATGACTACCCCAGCTTTGGAGGTGTGAGTGAAAAACTCAAAAATTATCAATCGTGTCTTTAACAACCAATAATAACCAAGGGAAAAAACACTCTAGGTTAGTCGACTTGATGCTTAAGTCTGGGAAGCCGAGCCTTTTATAAAAAATTAAATTCTAGGACATTTTTTACAATTTCCCCAAGGGGGTATGAACATGTGTTACAAAAAGAAAATGAACAAACTTCCCGAAAAAGCTTGGCAGACTTCTGAGCTCTGAAGAATGAACAAGTATACTTGTTCCACTCACTGGCTCGCTTGAAAAATCCACCAAGTACAACTTAGGTGGTGACAGAATACATCAACATGGATTTCTTCTATATATTATGTAATAATTTATTTAACTAATTCTAGAATCAACCTATACATAATGTGGATAATTAATATTAACTATGAGCCTTCTAACAATAGAATTTGGAAAACCTCACAACACAAAACACCAGTTTCCCTCTTGACACAAAACACCATTTTTTTTCTTTTTACCACCCCCCCTAAATACGAGAGATAAAGATTAAAAAATTGCTGACAACATTATTTAAAAAGATGTTTACTAAAACTTCAAAATGACTATCAATTTTCATTGCTACTTGCTCTTCTCCTCCATGTTACGATATTTAGACCAGTGTTACCAACATCGGCCGAGAAATCGTTGATGTCCAAGAAATCGCGAGTTTTTCAGCTCGGCGATATTTTCTCAAAAAATCGCCAAAAAAATCGAGGCGATTTTTTCCTAATTTTTTGCCGATTTTTGCCCCATTTTTTTCCGATTTATCCCGAGATATTGCCGATTTTTTCGAGGTGATCTTTTCTCGATATATTGCCGATTTTTTCCCGATTTATCCTGAGATATTCCCAATTTTTTCTAAAGCTGAAATTGAATATTTTTGTATTTTTTTTAAGTTTGCCGATTTATTGCCGATGTTTGCCGATCTGTTGCCGAGATATCCCAAAACGATGTTTCCTGGACCCTGCCGATTTTTTCGCCGCGCCGATGTTTGCAACACTGATTTAGACCAATGTTACAAATATAATGTCGACGAATATATCGCCGAGGGTCCAAAAATAAATTATCGGATTTCTCAACGAAAATGTCGGCAAACATCAGCAATATTTCGGCAAGTTGAAAAAAATACAAAAATATTCATTTTTTTCAATTTTCTAAACATCTAAAGCAACAAGAACATCAAATAAACACATTGCTACATGAATATGGAAAGAAAACCGATATATAAGATGTATAGGACATCTAGTGATACATCACACATCAAAATGAATCGTGTCTTGGATCTTGAGTCCCCGACTCATGAATCACCAAAAAAATACAATCAATGTATTATGTATCTTATATGCAATGAAATCAACTAAAGAAAGTAAACTATGGATTCCCTCTACCCCTTTTATGAGAAAAGGTAATCGCTCTAGTCATGGCTCTGCCTCTAGAGCTAGAAAGCCCAAGCGCTCATGGGGGTTGTCGTGGACTATATCGTCCTATAGAAGTGCCTGGAAACTGATGTACTCTAGAAGAACTACAAGAATGATGAGGTAGTGGACCCTCATCAAGTCCTCTCCCACTACTACTGCTACCACTGCCCATATATCTGGCTCCCTTTGACTGAGACTGTGGTTGTGAAACTGGTGGCTGTGAAACAGAAACTGGCGGTTGTGCAATCGATGGTTGTGCAACTGGTGGCTCCGATGGTGGCACAATCTCAAACGAGTCTAACCACTCATCGTCTCATGTCTCACTCTCCATGTCCTGTGCATCATCCTCTAACCAATCAGGGGTTGCCTCCATAATAGGTTCCTCAATCTCCACTCTCCATGTAGCAGTGGTGTCAATGTGTAATATCCCAAATACTGATATTCTACTGCTCTACTAATATAGGATTGGCTAATACACTCAAGTGGGTACAAAATACTGAATTTTATTGTGCATGCAAGGTGTCATATCAAAGGCCCTAAAATATAGAAAACTGGTAAATTTATAACGTGGAAAGTTCAAAAAGAAATGGTACACTTACCACTAATAAACAAGTTGATGGTACTCCAGAGATAAGCTGCATGCATATAGTGCTTGACAGATGATGTACTGGTGCTCCCTTCTTTCAGTTAATGCCCAGCTACAAAGGAGGCTCTTTCCCGAGCTACAGGTGACGTTTTCGGTGAAGGAGGTGTATGATGCAGGAGAAACTTTGTCAGGATGTTGGTCTTCTAGTGCCGGAGAGAATGCCCGGAGCATGCAGAGGTTTTGACCTCTCTAAGCTGGCTAGCAAATTGATCTACCTATTTGGTGCTCATGCCCTCAGCCTCCCGGAACTGTTGATAACTGCTCTGGATGAGCAAACTGATGGCTGATAATCACTCAAGGCAGTGGAGTGACCCTGCTGATGAAGATGAAGCTGGCATGCAGAAGATAAACTAGGATTCAGAGACCAAGCGAATACTTCTGGGGTTTTCCAGCTATTCCCCAGCTGCACACATGAACCTGCAAACAATCTTCCTGTAGATGTTGAATCGCTGGATATGGATGAATCCGATGAATGTCGATGATAAACCTGAATGGTCTATCCTGAAAGAGACTAGGGCAGATAGTTGCACTGTCGAACCCTCGTTCGCTGAAGACACAGTCTTCAACCCCAACTGTTGCGGCTGCACGTTGTGTTGCTGCTCAAAACTCCAAATCAACAATAATAACAATAGATAGCTCCTTTAATCCAATAACCCTTCTTATATAGATCATCATGCGCTTTTAGGATTTGCATGTCACTTTTAGGGCTTATGCTTCAGTTTTGCATGCATGCAATTCTAATTTTATGTTGACTTTTAAGCCTAAAGAAATAAGGCTTCTTTTATCCAACTGATGACTTTAATAGTGGATGAGTGTCTCGATCTGTTCTAAGTATCAAATGTCCTTAGGCAATTCCCTCTTATGTAATAACCGCTCGAACCTATGGGAATTAGGTAGGTTAGCGAGTGTTTTGGTGCTTAATTAGAAGAGGACATTACAGTCTTCCCCGCTTGAAATTACTTGTCCTCAAGCAACTGCAAACTAGGATGCTACAATACCTGCTCTCCCTTCCATGTGGCATCCTCCATAGGTAACTTTTTCCATTTTACCAAGTACTCTCGAATCACCATGTTTCGGAGTTTCCTTTCTCGCACCTGTAGGATTCTCTCTGGAATCAGTACCAAAAGCCCTTCATCATCTAAGGGAGGCAAATCAAAGGATGGAACAATGTGTTGCCCTACTGTTTTCTTGAGGTTGGACACATGAAACACATTGTAAATTTCGCTCTCCTCTGGGAGTTCTAGTTCATAAGCCACCTCTCCAACCTTCCTGACTACCTTGTCATGACCATAGAAGCGAGGTTTTAGATTTTCCGCTCCTTTTTCTTGAGGGAAGATTGCCTGTAAGGTTGTAGTCGTAAATATACCAGATCTCCTACCTCAAAACTCCTTTCAATCCCGTGTCTGTCTGGATATAGCTTCCACTGATTCTGAGCTACCTGTAGGCTCTCCTTCAAGACCTTGAGAATATCTTGACTGTCCTATACCCAATCTTTGGCCTCTGGTGCTCTTCTGTCTCCAAAATCCAAGACTGCAAAGTTCAGTGCCTCATAGCCATATAGAGCCTTGAAAGGTGTCATTTTGATAGACATGTGGTGGGTAGTATTGTAGCAGTACTCTCCTAAGTGTAGCCATTTAATCCATGTCCTTTGTTTCCCTGCTACATAGTTCCTCAAATACCCCTCAATCCACTTGTTGACAATCTTTGTCTGCCCGTCGCTCTAGGGATGATAACTTCTGCTTGTAGCAAGTTTTGTCCAAGGTTGCAGGGAAGCGCCCCCCCCCCCCCCCTTGCCCTCGTTCCGAAAGCTCGCTCCGCAAGGAAGCGCCGCAAGAGCTAACCGGAAGCGCGCTTCCTAAATAGCTCCTAATCTAGAGCGATTTCAGAAGCACGATTCCCCCTTAAAAATTTCGCTCCCTGCTCTGTCTGAAAGCGCACGCTTCTTTCGCACTTCTCCATCGCTCCCGTCACTTCCGACTTCGCTCTCGCAGCTTCCAACTTCGCTCCCGTCACTTCCGACTTCGCTCTCGCAGCTTCCAACCTCGCTCCCTACAGTGCTTCTCATCGCTCCTTCCAACGCTTTCCCCATTAAACGACGCACACGGCCCGTGGAAGAGCGAAAAGGGACGCGATTTGGTTTTTGGACGAAAGGAGGGCTTTGGGGGATAAAGCCCTCTTCTCCAACCCCATTATCACTTTGCAAGAGAAGAGAAGAGCAGAAGAGAAGAAGAGAAGAAAAGGAGAGGAGAGGAGAAAAAAAAGGAGAAGGTTGCCACCATTGGAGAGTGGGAGCCAAAGAAGTAGGCTCTACAACCTTCTTTGTTCATTCGTCATTTGCTTTGTGTTAGAAATTAGAATTTTGAAATTTTTTGACCCTTGATTTCTATGAATGCTTGGCCTTGGAATATAAATTCTGGACTCTAGACTCTAGAGTCTAGTGACTAGAATGTAGTAATGTACATTGTTAAATCTCTAGTTCCTCCCTCATTCTATTACAGGCAACAGGTTAAATCTCTAGCTCCATCTAGCATCAACCATGATGATGGGTTTATGGTTTTTTTTGTTGGTTCCATTTGTTATTTGATGGTGGTGGTTGGAAACCGGAGGAGGAATGAGGAAGAGGATGAAGAAGTGGGAAGTGGCACATACCATGGAGACGAGGAGGAGGAAGAAGAGGGGTAATAGGAAGAGGAAAACCGAAAGAAAACCAAAGAGGACTCCACACCCTTGTGGAAATATGTCACAAGGCAGGCAAGAACTGGAGGGGGTGGAACCAAAAAGTTTGTTTTCCCCCATTGTAAAAAGACATACACAGGTTCATATACCCGTGTGAGAAGACATCTATATGGGCACATGCCATGTGATGAAAGAAAAATTGTAGGAGTTTGTGTTTGCCCAAATGTGGTATCAACACAAAGAGCCATCTATAAGAAGGAAGAATTTGAAGCACAAAACATAACAAAACAATCATCGGATGACCATGACCTTTCATGCTCACCAAGAAATGAGGCCCATCCACCCAAGGCAGTGGATTCTCTCCCATGCAATCACGTGGCAAGACAATATCAGATTTCCTTGATCAAGGTGGTAGGGATGACGTGGATTCAAAAGTGTATCGGTTTCTCTATGCATGTGGCATACCATTCAATGTTCTTTGATCACCCTATTGGCATGAAATGGTAGAGGCCATTCGCACTGCCCCAGCAAGATACAAGAGCCTCGGGTATGACAAAAGCTAGAACTGTGGGGCTTGACAAGGAAAAAGCCAAGATCCAAAATGCTTTGGGGCAATTCATAAATGCTTGGAATGAGTATGGGGTTCAATTGTATCAGATGGTTGGACCAATGTGAAAGGTAAGCCATTGATAAATGTTCTTGGTGTCTCTGCTACTGGTGCAGTCTTCCTTTCGGCACATGACTACTCAGATAAATTCAAGACCGGCATTAACATTGCAAAACTCCTACTCAAAAACATTGAAGCTATTGGTCCATACAATGTCATCCAAGTCATAACAAATAATGCTGCTAATTGTAAGGCAGTGGGAGCAATCATTGAAGATAAATACCCCAACATATTTTGGTCCGGGTGTTTGGTTCACACATTGAACCTTTTGATCCATGACATTATTAAGTTAAAGGAAGATGAATACAAATGGATTGGTGAACAGTACAAAAAGGGCAAGCACATGATAAGATTTATTACCAACCATAGCAATGCCCATGGCATTTTCCGCACTCACTTAAAGTTAGAGCTATTAAAGATGGCAAAGACTAGATTTGCTAGCTATTACCTCACCTTCAGGCGCCTTTTGAAGGTAAGAGAGGCATTGGCTAGCATGTTATCAAGTGAATAATGGCAAGTTTTGAAAGATAGGGCTACATCCACATTTGACAGGCTTGATTTTCAGGATGTGGAAGACACAGTTCTTGATGGTCAATTTTGGGAAAGTGTCAAGTATGTTTTGCAGTTCACAAAGCCCATTTATCACATGATTCGGTTTGCAGATACAGATAAGCCGGTAATTGGGAAGGTGTATGAGCAGATGGATAGCATGTTGGGCCAGATTAAAGATATTGTTGAATCAAAGGATCCCATCCTGTATGACCATATTCACACACGTGTCAAAAGGTGGGAACATCTCAACGTTCCACTGCATGCCTTAGCATATGTATTAACACCAAAATATTATTCTCCATCTTGGTTGGCCAAACCAGCACCTAGGGGTGGGGTTAGGAGAAAGCGCCACGCAGATCCAAAGGTACAGGTTGGGTACATGGCTGCTATAGACAAGTTGGTCCCTGATGAAGAGGAATGTGTTGTATTGCGTAGTGAATTAAGCAAATACCTCAGTGATATTGGTATGTTTGGTACTTTGCATGCTAGAAAAGATCGAGATAGGGCGCCTCCTATTGAATGGTGGAACATGTATGGCTCATCATGCCCACGGTTGCATAAATTGGCAACCAAAGTGCTTTCACAGGTGGTAAACAGTTCCTCTGCAGAAAGGTGTTGGAGCACCTATAACATCATCCACTCGGGAAAAAGAAACCGATTAAATGAAAATCGAGCAGAAAGCTTGGTTTATGTACATTACAACTTGAGGTTGTTGACTCATTACTGTGAGCAAGCCAAAACCAATAGATCATATGCCACTTGGGACAACAATCCGAAGGAGCATAACTTGGAGGATGGAGCCTTAACTTTAAAGTGCTTGGAGGATGAGCTTTTAGGCGATGAGGATGACCATGTAGCAGCAGCAGCAACAATGCCACCGCCATCTGCTACCTTGTTTTCAGATGCACTATCTTTGACTAGAGGTTCAACTTCACAACCCCCACCTGCATCAGCAAGGGGGGCTCATGCAGGACCAAGTCTTGGACGTGACTCAAGACGCTCAACATCGGTGACTACTGGGGATGAAAATCCTGCTCCCTTTGTTCATAGACCACGGGAAAAAAAATTAGAAATTTCCCGTGGCAAGAGGAAACATCCACAAAATCTACTTTTCTTGTCTTTTCTTATTTACAGTACTTTCAAGTTTCTGCACTGTTGAGATTCGAGAACTTGTTAACTCTTTTATATTTATTATGGTATATTTTGTGAACATTACATGGCAATTCAAGTTTGAAGTTTGAAGTTGAACTTTGAAGCTGTAAGGTGGATAACTTGATGTTATGGATAATGGACCTATGTTTGACGAATTCACTAGTATATGATAATTGATTGAATCATTGATGGTTGATAAATGATGTTATATGGTATTATGATTTATCATGTTATCGTTTATTTCATGTTTTAATGCTTTCCATGACTAATTCAATATTCTACAAGCATTTGTTGGCATATATGCATCAAAATATATTAAAAATATATATTATATAGAAAACACTCCCGAAACGCTTCTAAACCGGAAGCTTCTAAAAATTTCGCTTCCCGCTCCCGCTCCCCTTGGTTCTATCTCTACCAATTTGAATACCTCCTACCAGAAAGCATTGGTGAATTTACTGTCACGATCACTCACAATGGTTTTGGGTAGCCCATGGAGTCTGAAAACCTCTCTGAAAAATAACCTAGCTACTTGCGATGCTGAATAGTCGGAAGAGATAGCAAAGAAGTGAGCAAATTTGGTTAATCAGTCTACCACTACATATAAGTAGTCGCGTCCCTGTACCTTGGATAACCCTGTAATGAAGTCCATCGAGATGCTTTCCCATTTTTGCTCTGGTATCGGTAATGGTTGAAGTAACCCTACCGAATGAGTGCGTTCGATCATGTTCTGCTGGCAGATACTGCATTCCCGAACGTGCTGTATTACCTCCTCCTTGAGGCCTTTCCATGAGAACCTCTCTCTGATCTGTCAGTAGGTCTTCAAGAACCCTTGATGCCCTGATAATGGTGAATCATGTGATGCCTTTATGATCTACCTCTTTAAAGTTGATTCTAGGACGAGGTATATCCTCCCTTTGTAATAGATGATGTCGTCAATGATCATGTACCTCTCATCTTGGATCTGTCCATCTAATAACTCACAAACGAATTTGTTTCTGGAATATTCTACTAAGAGAAGAGACCTCCAATCCGTGGATATACTCATGAGGGATAATGAGGCTGGTCGTCTGGATAAGGCATCAACAACTATATTGTTCTTACCCTTAACATACTCTATTTCAAAATCATACGCTTGTACCTTGTTGACCCATTTTTGTTAGCGTTCATTTAATTCCTTCTGCTCCAAGAAGTATTTGAGGTTGTTGTGATCTATCTTGATTTTAAACTTGCTTCCCAACAAACACTGTCTGAATTTAGTTAAGGCATGTAAGATGGCTAGCATCTTCTTATCATATATGGAATAGTGGCATTCATAGTCCTTAAGTTTCTAGCTTTCAAAGGCAATCGAGCGATGGTTTTGCATCAGTATCGCCCCTAGTCCTTCTCCTGAAGCATCACATTCCACTATGAATGGCTGTGAGAAATCCAGTAGTACCAAAATTGGACAAGAACTCATGAGTGTTTTCATTTTCTCAAAGGTTTGTTGTGCCAATTCTGTCCATGTGAATGCCCCTTTCTTTGTGAGATCGGTGAGTGGTGCGACAAATTGAAAGAACCCCTTAACGTAGCTCCTGTAATAGGTGCATAGGCCTAAAAATCCCTTCAGTTCAGTACCTGTCTTTGGTGTTGGCCAATCCAAGATAGCTCTAATTTTTTCCATATGAACCTATACCCCTTTTGCGTTGATTATATGTTTTAGATACAGCATCTCCTTCATACTGAACTCACACTTATTCATTTTCACGTAAAGTGAGTGCTCATCTAGAATTCTCAATACCTCATCCAAGTGTTTCAGATGTTCCTCCCAAGTTTTACTATAAATTAAAATATTATCAAAAAATACTAGTAAATACTTCTGTATCTGAGCCCTAAAAGTGTGGTTCATGCAAGATTGGAAAGTTGTTGGGGTGTTGGTGAGTCCAAAACACATGACTAAGAACTCATAGTGACCATAGTGGCAACGAAAAGTTGTCTTGGAAATGTCTTGATCCCTTACTCGGATCTAATGGTACCCTGATCAAAGATCAATCTTTGAAAAGTATTTAGCACCCCGTAGCTCGTCCATTAGTTCATCAATCCTGGGAATGGGATACCTGTTTTTGATGGTCTTTTTGTTGAATGCTCTGTAATCAATACACATTCTAGGGAGAGCATTGCTCAATGGCAGTTCTTCCTGACTAGTAGCAGTTAGGCCCAGGGTTTTACAAGTGAGCCTCTTGAACCATCATAGGATTCATCACAACACAAGTAGGCTCGAGACATAGGGAAGACAGGGAGGCATTCATGGTGAACAGGATATAGAGGTAGAAGTCAAGAGTCAATCTATCATCTTTTAACCAATGAAGTTTTGAGACCAAGATGAAGTGGTATGGACATGAAGGCAAGGTCAAGTGTGGAGACAAAGGAGATTTATAATCCATGCAAAGACCACAAGTTGTTAGATAATGATGTACATAAAACAGCAATCTCTACTTATACTAGCCAATGAACACTTCTATTAGCTATACTTATCAGAATTAATCATTGTGGAGTAATGTGCAACATCCTGCAATACATCGTCAATCCAAAGCACAATCCATAAAATCAATCCTTAGGCATGACATGGTATCACATGAGTACATAGCATGGCATCAATTGCTGGCAATCTCATCACTGATCATATATGTAGGAACTCAACTCTGCATCTCAACCTGATCTCTGAGGCAAAAATATGGGAAAAAATCCCGATACATAAAATGGTATAACAGAACCTTATAAAATATAATGTTGAGGTTCTCGGTAATCAGTGTAGGGCTTAGTGATGCATTACATGACTTGAAAGCTAAATTTCAAAGAATTCAAACATTCATTGTACCTCTATATGGAAAATCAAGACAATATATAGTATTTTTAATATACCACCTTTGACAACTATATGCAACAAGTGCTCTCTCTACAATTAAAAATCATGCACCAATTTCTACATATGCTCGAGTTATGTTGCATTCATACATGAATGTTGAGAATTTAAAGGAGAAAAACTAAAGTTACACCTTGTTTTGAGGACAAGGGAACATGGGCAAACGACTCAAGATGTGTGGAGACACCCGCAAAATTTGAGGGCTGTCACAGGGATATTGTCTAGGTCCCCAACGTAGGGAAACCTGTCTCAAATATTAAATATATGAAAAATAGAAAATTTCCAAAAATATAAATAATAATAGAGTTGCTTCTTTTTTCAATAATCAATCACAACTTGAAATTTATTATGAATAATAAGCTCAAGGCTACTCAAACACCCAAACAAACAAACAAAGGAAATGATGTAGCTCCAGGTTTTCAGCGAAGGAATGTTTGCTGGGCCTTGGATGCATGTGGAATATAGTTAAAAATTGTTGCTGTCCACTCCTTTTGCCTCTGAAAGCTTGCTGTGCAAAAATATCAATCTTAAACCTCCTTCATGTGCTGCCACTACTTAACTGTTGGTAAAAAATTAATCAAATAAATGTTTGGGTGCCTTGATAGCGGAGAAATAGGAATTGGGAGAGGCCAGCACCTTTTCTTTCATTTAGGAGAAACACAAATTGAAATTTTTTTATTTGATTTTTGTTACATTTTTTTTGTTTGTCAAGCCTACAGCTCACTTTTGGAGGGAGCAGCCCATGTATTGGGCCACTCATTGAAGTCCTGGTGCTTGGGGACATCACCCCACAATTATTGGGGACATCCTACTTCAGCGAAGTATGTCCCTTGCCTTCCCGAGTACCAGCAACAGCAGGGGACGTCCCCAAGGATGCTCCCACACTCCAGAAGCATGGAGAGCATGGGGGATGCACCCCTGTGGAACCCGCCACACAAGAGAAAAATTACCAGGGATGCGTCCCCATGGAACCTTAAGAAAAACACCCTATATGACTTTTTAACAAAAAAGCACCACATAAGGCAAGAAAATAGTTGTTGTGTCAATTAAGGTAATGCACCTACAACTAACACCAAAAGACATCTTCCCTTTCATACATATTCAATCAAAACTAAATATCTTCGACAGGATAATATTGCATTTCTATTATGCTATCTTCTATAGAAACAGATTAAAACAGACATTATTGATATTGTTCAGTTGGGAAACAAGTTAGTTCAAATCAGCATGAATTCAGCCATTAAATACAAAGCTATTGTATACTTATTTATACCTGTCCAATAGCCTTTGGTGGTCTGTGGTTGCTTCATCCATTGTCGGAATGTCTCCATTAATCCTAGGAATATGCTGCCAATCACCATTAACATGAACACTCAATCCAAACTTATTCCCAGGAAAATATCACAAACTTGCATTAAGTCAGTAAATGTTACAAGTCAAATGAAACATCTAGACAATTCAAGGAGTCATGCTTTCAAAGTTATTTAAGGTGGTAAAAAGCAACAATTGACAATTACCCTCAATGAAATGCAAATTTGAAATATAATGTCATCATAGTGGTGATTTGCTTATTGGCATAACTTGGGCAAAATCCAAATAAACCAAGTTTATGATCATAAATGTTATTTTTCTGTTGCTCCAAGTATGTTCTCCATTAACTATCTGTTTATGCCATTTCTTACTTTTATGGATTTTTGTAGTAGACAATTCCCGCTCACTATGGAATTAACAGAAGAATTCTGCAACTGAATATAAAAATATATGAATAATTGATAGAATGATTTACAACATGCCTCGTAACGGTTTACTTGTACATATTGACTGCTCACGAGGTGAAAAGGTATGTACCCCTTGATGTTTCATAAAAATATAATAAATTTATTTTTATTTATTTATTGTTTTATTATGTTTTCTTAGTATTATATATGTATTTTTATGTTTATTACATGCCACCTGTTAAGGAATGCTTTTTCCTCAAAGCAGAATAAATTGGAAAATTCTTTCTAACTGACCATGCTTCCCTGGTGGTAACATCCTTGTCTTTGTCTACTTGTATAAGTTTGCTTGGGCTTCCAATTTGAACATTGGCAAGAATCTTTTGCAAGATGTGCACCATCCTCTGAACCCTTTTGACTTAGTTATTGAACTTAAAATCTTGATTCTTCTTGGGTATAAACTTGTCATGCTTTTGTTGTTGTAAGCCTTTTTGTAGCGCCTCCTGTTTTTCCCATGGTCCCAGTTCTCCTTCCTTGGAAATGGACCCTTCATTACCATATAATAAATAATGTTTACCGTGTAAGTGAAATTTGATGAACTGTTTTTTGAGGTCGGTGGTATAAGTGCCCAATTCTAAGTCACCGGACACGTCCATATGGCCTCTCGTGTCTTGTGGGGTCGTGCCAAACACGAACACGGCTTCAACACGTGTCGAACATGTGTTTTTTCGTGTCCTGGAATCAGGACACAAAAAACACATGCCTAACACGTGTTGAAGCCATGTCCCAACATCTTGCTCCTAAAATATTGTTTATTTGGCTTTTATGGGATCCATGCATGTGCTTGGGTTCACTTTTAATTCTTCCTAGCGCTGGGCTTTAGGATGCCTTCATACAATCTAACGTAGGGATCTATGTCATTTTAAATTGATTTTGGGCCCACCTGGGCCTGTCCTTCTTCAGCGCTGCTTTAACATGTGCATCATTTTAACCCCTGACACCTTGGTTAGGATACCTTGCTAGAAGCTTTATGGGTTCTGTGCCTTTACAGGATTCTATGAAAACCATTAACCCCTAAGAACTCCTTTATCCTGTCAACAGGCGGAGTTGGCATCAAAAATGTTGATTAAGTATTGGCATATGCCGTCCAATCTAGTGCTACTTTACTGCTCTTTTGGGTGAAGATGGCATTGGGCTCCTTTTATGCTGTAACTTAGGGTAGGTGAGGTATTGATCTTAGGCCTCATGGAGTGCCAAACTTGTTGCCATGCAAATGCTGAGTTTCGTTATCAATTCAACAATATGGTGCTGAGTCGCTGCTATCATCTTAATGAGAAATATGGTTTCGACATCTTGAGCTATCATCTTTGTGTCTCATTGTGATTAGTGAATAACAAAATGTGTATTGTGTATTGATTCTAATTAGTAATTTCTATTCAATATTTGGAAATGTTCTAGTTTCTAAAAAAAATGGATCTATATGTCTATATTTTTAATATATAGAATTTTTAAAAATATATATATATATATATATAAAACATGTCCTCCGTGTCCCGTGTCCCCGTGTCATGTGACTTGGGCCCAATTGCATCAACCATTCTGCACCTAGCACGATATCCATCCCATCGAGTGGTAGTGCATAGAATCATCATTGTAGTTCTAGTTCTTGTATTTCAACATGTATTTTAAATTTTTACGACATCATCGTATGTTGTAGACCTGAGGTCCATCGGCAACCTTAACAATAAGGTCCTTGACGACGTACACAAATAAATTTAATTGTTTAGCAATATTGATGTCTATATAGTTATGAGTGCATCCAAATCTATGAGGATTGTTAGTTTTCTTACAATTCCCTTGAGTTTCAGTGTCTGAGGTGATAATTTTTTGTCTTTGTTGTAGGTGGAATTGTCACTCTTCATGCCTCTGTAATAGAATATTAAATAAATTCTAATTATTATTAATAAATAATAATTATTAGCCCGATGGGTAGCTCCATTGGTTGGAGTCTAAATCCAAAGGCCATTTGATATTGAGGTCAAAGGTTCAATTCTCACGAATCCAACTCTCTAGGTCCTTTGGGGTTAGGCTCCCAATATTGGAGTCAATAGGGCAAGGCCCCTTCGGGTGGGCCCCCTAGAATTATTATTGTGGATGTAGCGATCCCCGACCTCTATTCTCGAGGTACCACGTGAAAAAAAAATAGTTATTATTATTAAATAAACATTAGTTAGTGAATAGTCACCACGAGTGCCTTTAGAAGTTATATATAGATTTGGCACACTCTTTGTAGTGTATATCATCTTATTATTAAACTATTATTCGAATATATATATATATATTTCAAACATACACTATCTTTTGTAATAGAACATAATTTTTCTCACATTGGTATTAGAGCAACAGCCAAACCATACCTATCGGTTGCCTTCGATCCTGTAACCAAGATGGTAAACTACAACAAATTACATGCCAATTCAAACCATATA
The DNA here is from genome assembly GCA_001517045.1 of Pseudotsuga menziesii. NCBI lineage: Eukaryota > Viridiplantae > Streptophyta > Pinopsida > Pinales > Pinaceae > Pseudotsuga > Pseudotsuga menziesii. The sequence continues at coordinate 1,211,407 of LPNX011197589.1, read as the reverse complement.
GAGATGAAGTGAATGACGTTAGAAGTTGTCTCTGTAAGTTTTTCTCAGTTTTAGCCACCGATTTAAATGTCAAAAATTCATCTCTGTTTAATGCCCAACCCAAAAATAAATAAGGCTGGAAATTAATTTTCAGACTGATATAAACACTGTTGTAACTCAAAATTTAATGACAGAAAATAAAAATTTAAATGCACTCCATGAAATTTCAGACTCAGTAATTTTTGAAAACTTGCCCAGGAAAAACCTACAAGGGGAAAACCTGTTAGGAGAGAGAGAGATTTTATTTTTTCAAGAAAATTTTTACAGCAATAACTCTGAAAAAATTTCAAACCAACTTATCTCAACCAGTGAAATTTTTCTGTCTCGTTTTCCGTGCAAAACAGTAAAAAAATGCAACTCTGCTTTTTCCTGTAACAGCCTCGAAAAACATGTTGTTGTATGGACTGTATGGCAGCCTGCTGTACAGCCTGCAATAAATGTCTCGAGATTCGTGCCTGCTGGTTTGTCTTGGTATTCATGCCCCAAAAACCTCCTCGAAATCTGTGCTGAAAACACCCACCTCGAAATTCGTGGTGTACCTTCTTCCTCGATTTCGGTGTTGTACGGAACCATACCGTACGGACAGGCAGCTATTTAATGTTGTTGCCTCGAAATCCGTGCCAACAGAGCTCGAAAACCGTGCCCTATTTTTGTTGTAGTCTCCCTCAATTTGCATGCTGCAATTTTTCCTTCTTTCTCAAAAATGGAAATTTTCTCTCACAACTCTCTCATTCACTTCAATATACAAAAGTGAGTCATGGCCTTTCCTTGCCTTTTTGGTGAGAACCCTAGGGTTCATCTAATCCAACGGTGGAGATAAGATGAGATGACCGGATGAGATTAAATGCTCATAAATCTCAATTAAAAATTAAATTCACTCACCTCACTTAAATTTTCCAAAAAGTGACTTTATTCTCTAAAGTCTAATTAAATGCTCATCTCAAGTCATTTAATGCAAGGGTCACTTTATTTTTCCCTTTTAAGTGACTAAGGCTAAAGTCACCTAGGGGAACACTTTCCTAGGTACAAAAATCAACACTCCCTCTTACCAAGGAAGGTGTTCTGCACTACTCCGAACATGTCTCTGAAGAAGACAAATTTGCCCCTCCCCAAAGATTTCGTCAAAATATCTGCAACCTGCTCATCAGTGGAAATGTACTGTAAAGTCACTGCTCCTCTCTGAACATAATCTCGGATGAAATGATACCTGATCTCAATATGCTTTGATCGGTCATGAAATACTGGATTCTCAGAGAGCTGGATGCAACTAGGATTGTCACAGTAGATCACTGTAGGCCTCAACTCCTAATTAAATAAATTCACCAACAACTTGCGAAGCCACAGCGCCTCGCAACTGGCCTGACTAGCTGCCATATACTCAGCCTCTGCAGAACTCAAAGCAACAAACTTTTTCTTCCGACTGAACCACGACACTGCAGCCGAGCTCAAACTGAAACAACATCCAAAAGTGCTCTTTCGGTCTGCCACACTGCCTGCCTAATCTGAATCTGTGAAGCCAATCAACTTGATCCCATCCGACCTCGTGTAGTCCAGACCATACTCCACTGTCCCTGCAAGGTAACACAACACATGTTTTGCGGCTACCCAGTGCACTCTCCTCGGCTCAACATGAACTGAGAGTGTTCACCGCTAAACACAAATCTGGTCGAGAGTTGACCAAATACATCAATGAACCAATGAGTTGACGGTATAGTGTAGGATCCACCAACTCTCCCTCAGAAGCATGAAGCTTCTTCCAGTTGGTGACCATCGATGTAAACATCAGCCTGCAATCCTCCATCCTAAATCTCCTCAAAATATCAACTGCATACTTTCCCTGTCCCAAGAAAATATGTCCAGGCTCTTGCCAATCCTCCAATCCCAGAAAATAGTGCATCAACCCAATATCGGTCATCTCGTACTCTGAAGCAAGATCTTTCTTGCAAGTTGCAATGGGTCTCTCTCCTCCTGTGATAAATAAGTCATCCACATACAATAGAAGAATGAGAGGATCATCTCCAACCATGATGAAATAGAGATTCAGATCTGCCTCACTCTTCTGAAACCCCATCCGCTACAAGTAAGAGTCAATCCTGGAGTACCAAGCTCTAGGAGCTTGCTTCATCCCATACAAGGCTTTCTTCATCCTGCAAACATGAGACTCTCTCTCATGAATCTCAAAAGCCTTGAGGCTACTCAACATACACCTCCTCCTGTATGATTCCATTGAGAAATGTGGTCTTCACATCCATCTGATGGATCTTCCAACCCATTTCTACCGCAATGGAAATCAATGCCTTGATTGAAGTATAACGAGCAACCGGCGCAAAGTTCTCATCATAATCCACTCCCTCAACCTATGAAAACCTTCGCGCTACAAACCTGGCCTTGTACTTCTCCACACTACTGTCCACAGCATGCTTTAGCTTGTAAATCCACAGAGAAGTCACCACTGACTTCCCCTCAGGTCTCGGAACTATCTCCCGAACATCATTCTTCATGATGGAATGGTACTCATCCATCATGGCATCTCGCCAAACATGATGCCGGGACGCCTCCTCAAAAGTAGAAGGCTCTGAATCACAAAGACTAGCCACTAATGCCATGCCCAATCTATCTGGCATCTGAATAGTCCTCACTGGCTCCCTAGCTGTCCCAAACTCCTGAGCTTCCTTCAAGGTGTCTCGAAGCCACTTAGGCTTCTTCTTCCCTGAGTTGCTCCCACACTGGTTTGTCCTCGTCTGATGAACTACCAGAGGTAGAAGCCCCAGTAACCTATGAACCAAAAGCTGGTGTGCCAACAACTGGTGAACTCTGTGATCCCGATGCTCTGTACAGTGAACCTGTAATCTGAGACCCAAAACCTGTCCCCGAAGATCCTGCTGGCTGAACCACTGAAACTGGTGAACCTGTGCCCATACTGTGTGGTCCAATAACTCCGGAAACTTGTGAACCTGACTGCTGCACTAACGGTACCTGTGAGACAACATGAGGTGCAGGAACCTGCTACTCTCCCTGCTCCAACTCTCTAGACTTCTTGAAGGCTCACTCCTCCTCAAACTTTACTTCCCTCCTCACGACAACTTTCGTCTGAGAAGGAAGGTAAATACGGAAGGCCTTTAAAGTCTCATCATAGCCCACAAAGATGCCCTTCTCTGTGGTGGGCTCCAACTTGGTCCTCTTCTCATAAGGGACATGAGAGTAAGTCAAACTACCAAATATGCAAAAATGGCTGACCTCAGGTTTCTTGCCTGTGAAACACTCCTCAGGTGTCATGTTCCCCACGGCACGATAGGGACTCCTATTCTGAAGATAAACAGTTGTATTGCATGCCTCTACCCAAAGGAAGAAAGGAAGTGACTGGTCATGTAAATAGCTCTGGCTGCTCCAACAATAGACCTGTTCTTCCTCTCTGCCACTCTATTCTTCTCTAGAGTGTATGGAACCGTCAACTGCCTCCTGATGCCCTCCTATCTGCAATATCCATCAAACTCCTTAGAGGTATACTCACCCCCGTTATTCGATCTGAAAGACTGTATCTTCCTCCCTGTCTAGTTCTCCACAAGAGATTTTAACTCTTGGAACCTCTGCAAGACCTCCTCAGATTTCTTACTCTTTAGGAAGTAGATCCAGGTCTTCCTAGAATGAACATCGATGAATGTCACATAGTACTCATATCCTCTCAAAGAAACGAATGACATCGGTCCACACAAATCTAAATGTATCAAGTCAAGAATCCCTGCTGACCTGCTATCACTGCTGTACTTTCCCAAAGCACACCCCCTGCAAACATCACTCTGCTCTGTGCTGAACTCTGGCAAACCTGTAACCATATGTCTCAACAACCCCAAAGTTGGATGATGCAAGTGAGCCATCCTCCTATGCCACAGCTCACAAAGCTCGTTGCCACTGCTATGTGCCAAGGCATGCTGAGGCTGAAATAAGAGCTTGTACAGTTTCCTGCATCTAACTCCAATGGCAAATGAAACAGATGGTCCTGCAGTCTTGGGAAACACATGAACATGTCCATCTAGGAAGGACACCCCAAGACCCCGATCCTCGATCATGGAAACCGAAACCAAGTTCTTTTTCAGCCTAGGTACATACAGTACATCTCTCAAAACCATGGGACTCATGGACTCCCTCTGAAAGGTAATGGTCCCACGCCCAACTGCTATGACTGCAGAATCATCTCCCAACACTACCTCCACATCAGTCTCTACCTATGAAATCTTGAAGAACATCTCTCGAGCACTTACCATGCGGCTCGAAGCTCCACTATCAATGTACCATGTGCTGGAAGTAGATGCATTGTAGGAATGGTCTGTCAACAAGGAAAACTCCCTCTCACTATCAACATCAACATGCTCTCTCTCTGTCAACATGTCCAATGCACAGAGAAAACGCTCTCTGAAATCTAGCTGCAAAATTCTCAACCTCCGTCGAAGATGTTGTCTACTGCTGCTTCTTCTTCTTCTTGTTTGGACACTGCCCACAGCATAATGCCCCGTCTTCTGACAAGCAAAGCACTTTACAGTGCTCAGATCCTTCTTTTTCCCATTCTGTTGCTTGGCCCCACCCTTCTTGGGACCCTTCTTGAACTTCTTCTTCCCCTTCGTTGTCAAAGCCACATCCTCCTCATCCTCCCTACTAGTAGAAGCATTGCCCTACACAAGACCCCTCTGAATCTCCTCCTGAACAAAATCATCACACATCCTGTCCCATGTAGGTAAGTTCTCCCTAGCCACCAAAGCCTCCACAAACACAGCGCAAGGCTTTGACACCCCATTCATAGCTGTTTGCACTAGCTCTGCATTAGGAACAACTTCCCCAACTACTACAAGCTCATCTCTCATGTGAGAGATTCTAGTAAGGTAAGACAACATAACCTCCCCTTTGGCCATTTTGATACTCTTCAACTTCTCTCTCAAAACCATCTTCCAATTCTCGTTTGAGCTCTAAAACAATCCGGTCAAAGCATCCCACATCTGAAATGCATGGGTCTTACTCAAGATGTGAGGAATCACATAGTCTTTAACAGCATTTAGAATTATCCTTCTAACTTTTATGTCCTTCTTATTGAAGGCGGTAAGGGTTGCTGCATCAGTAGTAGGGGGAATAACAATAGGGACTGTTGTAGTGTTATGAACCACCTCATCCCACAACTCATTCTCCTCCAATATCAACATGATTCTAGCTTTCCACAGAATAAAATTCCTAGCCCCATCAAGTCTATCCTCCATTCGACGTCCATTGAAAGTCATATTTCTCAAAGTTCAAGTTTCAACTAAGGCTGCTCACTGTCAAAAAAAAACTTCTAAGTTCTGGAAATTACTTTCTGTCTGCACAAATTTAATTTTTTACCCCACTAAGCTCTGATACCATGTAAGTTTTTCTCAGTTTCAGCCACCGGTTTAAATGTCAAAAATTTATCTTTGTTTAATGCCCAACCCAAAAATAAAAAAGGTTGGAAATTACCCAATTTTTCAGACTGATATAAACACTGTTGTAACTCAAATTTAATGACAGAAAATAAAAATTTAAATTCACTCCATGAAATTTCAGACTCAATAATTTTTGGCAACTTGCCCAGGAAAAACCCACAAGGGGAAACCTGTTAGGAGAGAGATTTTATTTTTCAGGAAAATTTTTACAACAATAACTCGGAAAATATTTCAGACCAACTTATCTCAACTGGTGAAATTTTTCAGTCCAATTTTCTGTGCAAAACAATAAAAAATGCAGCTCTGGTTTTTCCTGTAGCAACCTCGAAAAACGTGTTGTTGTACGAACTGTACGGCATCCTGTTGTACAGCCTATACGGCCTGCAATAAATGCATCAGGATTCATGACTGATGGTTTGTCTCGCTATTCGTGCCCAAAAAACCTCCTCAAAATCTGTGTTGAAAACACCCACCTTGAAATTCGTGTTGTACCTTCTTCCTCGATTTTTGTGATGTACGAAACCGTACCGTACGGCCTGTACAGACAAGCAGCTATTTAATGATGTTGCCTTGAAATTCATGCCAGCAGAGCTCCTCGAAAACCGTGCCCTGTTTTTGTTGTAGTCTCCCACGATTTGTGTTCTGCAATTTTTCCTTCTTTCTGAGAAATGGAAACTTTCTCAATCACAACTCTCTCCTTCACTTCAATCTGCAAAAGTGAGGGAAATGGCCTTTCCTTGCCTTTTTTATGAGAACCCTAGGGTTCATCTAATCCAACGGTGGAGATTAGATGAGATGGGCGGATGAGATTAAATACTCATAAATCTCATTTAAAAATTAAATTCACTCACCTCACTTAAATTTTCCAAAAAGTGACTTTATTCTCTAAAGTCTAAAGTCTAATTAAATGCTCATCTCAAATCATTTAATGCAAGGGTCATTTTATTTACCCCTTTTAAGTGACTAAGGCTAAAGTCACCTAGGGGAACACTTTCCTAGGTGCAAAAATCAACAGTCTCAATAACATTGAGAAAGGGAAAAAAGAGTTGATGGATGGACAAAAAGAGCTAGGCGACAAAATTGACAGATTAATTGAGAAGCTTCTCAAACTCAAGGACAAGAAAATTATAGCAAAACAGATAGAAAACACGAGTATGAAGATCATAAGTGTAATCTCTGGGATTTTTCTGAGGCATTTGGTCCCACTCCCACTCTGTCAAACCAGTCGTCGCCTACTCAAACAAAGACTTCAACTAAATGATCAACCTCGAGGTTTCTCGGAAGTAAGGATCTCGAGATAAATGATCTCATTCATTGGTTAGTTCGTCGCCTCCCCTCTGTTGATGTTCTCATGAGTTCCAACATTGGCCAAACATTATGCAAATCATTCTCTTAAAGGTTCGCGACCCATGGATAGAATGGCCCCTTCGTAGCCCCAATTAGTGATGTGGACTAATTAGTCATGTGTTGACTAGATAAGTAGAGCGATCAGATGCTTAGCCTAGGGCCAGTCATGTGTGACTGGAGCAGCAGTAGGCTAGAGGTCACATTGCGTACTTAGTGTGTGGGAGTGCTCTGTAGCGGTAGTGATCTATTCTTTATACAGTGAGATGACTAGTCTATGTTACAAGGAGATCTTATCTCCTTGTATATTAGATAACGTCTAATCTAATGTTGAAGTTCACAATTGGCTCTAAGAAGTGTTTGGGACTTCTTAGAGTATGGTCAAATCAACATTAGAGGTCTTGGGTGAGAATATGATCGCATGTGATTAGACATCAACGAGGAGAACTTTTCCATGACGAAGAAATGTCCAAAAAAGTCAAGACAATCCATTGAAGAAGTCCTAGAGAAAGTGGAAATCGAGAAAGAGCCCAGCTAGTAGTTTGACCCTAGAAGACAAAATGACAAGTCGGCTTGAAAGATAAATAAACAATAAATAAAAGTACAAGCCGACCTAATTGTGGAAACATCTAGTGAAAAAAAGAATATAAATAAAGTGTTTCCACACTTCATTTTAATCATACACAGCACACTTCTCTCTCACACAAGTGCGCATCATCTAGCTGGGTTGTCCAAGATCAAAAGGAGAAATATTTGGGGTTATCTTATTCTATTGTTGACTCGCTACCCTCATTAGGGTTCCTTGTGGAAGGAAAGCACATTCTTGTACCAAGGCTTAATCTTTATGATTGGTATTGTTCTTGTATTGGATTGATTTTCTTTAGAGAAAAGTTTGTTGGGTTTTCTCCCATTTGGGTTTCCCAAGATAAATCTTTGTGTCTCTTGTGCATGGTTATGTTTCAGTGATCCTTGATTATATTTCTACTACAAATGAATGATGTTATAATTGTGGAATGAAATAAGTTAAGAATTAAAAGTTGAAAGAGATGAAAATTATATTGCTAAAGCTAAAAATCTAAAATGGTATTAGAGCAGTTTTGAATAGATGCCATTGCCAGAGATTGTTTGTGCCCTAATCTAGAAACTAGGGCTTCCAGGTTTGGACACTTCTCTATAGAGATTGACATGAAAAGAGCACTTGTGGAACTTGCCCTAGGAGAGTGATGGCGCACTTATCTGTGGAAGTCGATTTCCATTTGGAGAATTTTCATTTTTTGACCTAATTCTATAGGGAGTCAAGAACTAGGGCTTCTAGTTTTGAGCCCTTCTTACCACAGATTAAATTCGACCTTAGCATTCTTGAACTCGCCCTAAGAGAGCGCATTTATCTCTGGAGGCCATTTTTCAGTTTTTCCAAACTTCAATTTTGACCTAGCTCCTACTAGGGTTTCCAGGTCGGATTTTCAAAATTTCTTAGAATGGTGTCCAAAGTAGAAGAAAGGTTGGATGATGTTGAGATGGCAGATGAGCCCCAGTATGCTTTTGTCTATGCTCTTAATTGTACTATTTCAGATAGCAGTGGCATCTCGTCAGTGGACTATGGTGCTTCTAGGAACATGACAACCCAACTTCAAAAGAAAGGAAAAGGAAGTAGAAGAAAGATTACGAAGAAGAGAGATTCAAGAGAAGAATCAAACCCCAGTTCAAAATCAAAAGAATCCTTCAAAATGAAGATGCTACAAGTATCAAGAACTTGGTCACTATGCTTTCCAATGCTCTCAAGAGTCAAAAGAAAATAGAAGTAAGAAATGGTGAGAAGAAGGGAAATAGGAGATCGGCTCGAAAACAAAATAAGGATTTTTCAAAGATCAAATGTTACAAGTGCCAAAAAATCGGTCACTTTGTGTATCAGTGTCCTCAAAAGAAAAGCAAAGAAAGACAGCATGCACCCAACATTGAAGAGATTCCATCTCGAAAGTAAAGAAGACAAAATTGATGAAGATTGCAGAGAATACAAGCTTCAGGTAGAACATGAAGGCATCTGCAAGGGTTATATACTTGGCAAGAATGCCAAGGAATCTTTTCTAAATAATGATAGTAAATCCAACGAGATCTTGGATCTAGTACATCCAAACATATGCGGACTGGTGACAATGACATCCTTGGATGTCTCCTTGCACTATGTAGTATGACTCTCTCCAAAGAAAGCAAAAGAAGATAAGCTTGACGAGATTGCAAATGATCTTTGGAGAAAATATTTCTTCTAGCTCACTCAAAATACATGTACATCAATGATAGTATCATCCTTGGAAGATGTCTTCTAAAAATTGACTCATTGATGATCTACCTCATGAAGTCAAATAATGAAGACTTCAGTAAGAAGAAGATCAACGCTGGCAGATCAAACGATGAAGCAAAGGCTCCTCCCAAAAACTCCAGTGATTTATGCAAGAGAGAGCAAACAACATAAAAAAAGATAAGTATTTGTTACTTTGTGTAGAGTTTAATTTGCATTAATTTGATTTGTTGATGAATAGCATAATCGTTTTAATTAGTATTGGTTAATCTGTGTGGACATTTATGTCGTGTGTTGCAGAATAGGTCCACTTTGAAGATTGTGGAAACGATGATCTGTGATCAAGACCTACCCATGTTCTTATAGAAGATGCATCCAGTACGATAGCTTATGCTCAAATCAAGTGTTCTCACCGATATTGGGGGACAAGACTATTGGGGAAACATTCGCAGAAGTGAAGCCAAAGAGAATCCTTGATTAACTAGCATACACTCATATGCCGAAGAAAAAGACAAAGATTCGTGATTGAGATCTACCTTGGTAGACATTCATTCTCAAGACCTGAGTCATATTGCTAGAGGTGAATGCTCCAACAAAGGGCAATCAATCTCCCATTATCCTCATTATATGGTGAGGAGATTGGGCCAAAATAGGAAGCTTTGAAGGATGAGTGTCCCTCTAGTACAGTAATCATCCTTCAGACTATCAGGACAAGGCAACAAAACCAGTGGATATGCCGAGAGATGATGCAGTGATCGGGAAGAAGACAAAATTGTCTCATGATCCTTGCAAGATGCAAAAAGGCATGCAACTCCCAGTGATACTTTCGGAGAGAGAACAAAAGACCTCAAAAGTTCTCATATTGTAAAACATTGATGAGTCACACCATTGATTCCAAACCTTCCAACGATGAGAAGGCAGTGAGCCAGCAGGTTTGGAAGGATGTCATGATGGAGGAGTATCAGTCCATCATGAGTCTTCCAGTTTTGAGCCCTTCTTACCACAGATTAAATTCGACCTTAGCATTCTTGAACTCGCCCTAGGAGAGCGCATTTATCTCTGGAGGCCATTTTCAGTTTTTCCAAACTTCAATTTTGACCTAGCTCCTACTAGGGTTTCCAGGTCGGATTTTCAAAATTTCTTAGAATGGTGTCCAAAGTAGAAGAAAGGTTGGATGATGTTGAGATGGCAGATGAGCCCCAGTATTCTTTTGTCTATGCTCTTAATTGTACTATTTCAGATAGCAGTGACATCTCGTCAGTGGACTATGGTGCTTCTAGGAACGTGACAACCCAACTTCAGAAGAAAGGAAAAGGAAGTAGAAGAAAGATTACGAAGAAGAGAGATTCAAGAGAAGAATCAAACCCCAGTTCAAAATCAAAAGAATCCTTCAAAATGAAGATGCTACAAGTATCAAGAACTTGGTCACTATGCTTTCCAATGCTCTCAAGAGTCAAAAGAAAATAGAAGTAAGAAATGGTGAGAAGAAGGGAAATAGGAGATCGGCTCGAAAACAAAATAAGGATTTTTCAAAGATCAAATGTTACATGTGCCAAAAAATCGGTCACTTTGTGTATCAGTGTCCTCAAAAGAAAAGCAAAGAAAGACAGCATGCACCCAACATTGATGAGATTCCATCTCGAAAGTAAAGAAGACAAAATTGATGAAGATTGCAGAGAATACAAGCTTCAGGTAGAACATGAAGGCATCTGCAAGGGTTATATACTTGGCAAGAATGCCAAGGGATCTTTTCTAAATAATGATAGTAAATCCAACGAGATCTTGGATCTAGTACATCCAAACATATGCGGACTGGTGACAATGACATCCTTGGATGTCTCCTTGCACTATGTAGTATGACTCTCTCCAAAGAAGGCAAAAGAAGATAAGCTTGAGGAGATTGCAAATGATCTTTGGAGAGAATATTTCTTCTAGCTCACTCAAAATACATGTACATCAATGATAGTATCATCCTTGGAAGATGCCTTCTAAAAATTGACTCATTGATGATCTACCTCATGAAGTCAAATAATGAAGACTTCAGTAAGAAGAAGATCAAGGCTGGCAGATCAAACGATGAAGCAAAGGCTCCTCCCAAAAACTCCAGTGATTTATGCAAGAGAGAGCAAACAACATAAACAAAGATAAGTATTTGTTACTTTGTGTAGAGTTTAATTTGCATTAATTTGATTTGTTGATGAATAGCATAATCGTTTTAATTAGTATTGGTTAATCTGTGTGGACATTTATGTCGTGTGTTGCAGAATAGGTCCACTTTGAAGATTGTGGAAACGATGATCTGTGATCAAGACCTACCCATGTTCTTATAGAAGATGCATCCAGTACGATAGCTTATGCTCAAATCAAGTGTTCTCACCGATATTGGGGGACAAGACTATTGGGGAAACATTCACAGAAGTGAAGCCAAAGAGAATCCTTGATTAACTAGCATACACTCATATGCCGAAGAAGAAGACAAAGATTTGTGATTGAGATCTACCTTGGTAGACATTCATTCTCAAGACCTAAGTCATATTGCTAGAGGTGAATGGTCCAACAAAGGGCAATCAATCTCCCATTATCCTCAATATATGGTGTGAGGAGATTGGGCCAAAATAGGAAGCTTTGAAGGATGAGTGTCCCTCTAGTACAGTAATCATCCTTCAGACTATCAGGACAACGCAACAGAACCAGTGGATATGCCGAGAGATGATGCAGTGATCGGGAAGAAGACAAAATTGTCTCATGATCCTTGCAAGATGCAAGAAGGCATGCAACTCCCAGTGATACTTTCAGAGAGAGAACAAAAGACCTCAAAAGTTCTCATATTGTAAAACATTGATGAGTCACACCATTGATTCCAAACCTTCCAACGATGAGGAGGCAGTGGGCCAGCAGGTTTGGAAGGATGTCATGATGGAGGAGTATCAGTCCATCATGAAGAATGATGTAGGGTAGATAGTTCCGAGACCAGAAGCGAAGTCAATGATGGCTTCTAAGTGTATCTACAAGATCTAACATGCAATTCTGATCAGCATTAAAGATGACTCATGAAGGAAAGCCAGTTTGCAAATTCAGAGGGAGACATGGATAGTATTCAGTGTCCTTGAAAGAGCAGGAGGGTTGTCTCAGGTAATCCACTTGATGGAAATGAAACAGATGAATACACAAGATCAACAAGTGCAGAACGAAGCAGGTTGCTTCCAACCACAAGATACTTAGATGTAAAGAGTGCAGAGTGTCCAGATGCAAAGGGAGTAGGATACTCAGATGCAAAGAGAGTATTATGCTCCAACATAGATTAAAAACCTTGTTGATAATAAAAAAGGATTTATATGGACTCAAGCAGGCACCCAAGATTTGATATGCCAGGACAGACATGTACAAGGTTGTGTGATTGATGATTTGTTCCATTGTGGGAACAGAGAAGTTCAGTGTCGGGTGCAAGAGGGAGTTGGCCTTAGAGTTTAAGATGCCAACCTAATGCATTACTTCTTGAGATTCGAAGTATTGCATGGACCAAATGAGATCTTCCTTAGACAAAGGGAGTACATAGCTGAGATCCTAAGAGATTCAGGATGATGGACTGCAAGTCCATGACTATACCTATGATGACAATCTGAAGAAGCCAAGTGATTTTGCTTCAGATTCAAATTCAAATTTGGTGGATCCTATGATATTTAGATGATTGGATCATTGATGAGATCCGTGTATGGTTGAGTCGAGACTCTTAAATTGAGTTGCAGCAAAGCATGTGTTGAGGTACTTATGTGATACAATTGGATATGGATTGAAATATGTCTCGAGAAATGAAGTAAAGTTGCAGCGTTATGCAAATTCTAACTGAGAAAAGTGCAGTAAACAGAAAGAGCATATTGATAAGTGCTAAGTGGACCATTCGAAACCATGAGAAAGTGGTCAGTTGTGACTATACTCATGGGATATATGGGATATGGGTCATAGATAATCCCAAAAATGATATATCATAGGTTGGACTGTGAAAACCCCTATGCTTAAATAAAAAAGAGTTAAGGGAGCTCTAACTAAATAGTTCATAAGCCACAATAGTTGCTAAGGTTTTGCAAATGAGGTAGCAAGCTAAGTGGGCTTGGTTGTGGGGAAAACTCCACAATTAAGCGTGCTTGAGTCAGAGGAGTTCTGAAATGGGTGACCTCTCGGGAAGTCTTGGTTACCAAGTGCAAGCCCTAGAAGTGTAATTGATGCTATGCAATCCATTTCTCTAGTATCAATTCCACTTCTTCACCCCTGTGAGCATCATCTAGTGCAATCAGTGCTAAGTGGACTATTGAAAACCATGAGAAATTGGTCAGTTGTGACTATACTCATGGCATATGGATCATAGATTAATGACTTACACTATGCAGATAATCCCAAAAATGATATATCATATGTTAGCCTACGAAAACCCCTATGCTTAAATAAAAAACAGTTAAGGGACTCTAACTAAATAGTTCATAAGGCATAATAGTTGCTAAGGTTTTGCAAATGGGGTAGCAAGCTAAGTGGGCTTGGTTGTGGGGAAAAGTCCACAGTTAAGCACGCTTGAGCCTGAGGAGTTTTGGAATGGGTGACCTCCCGAGAAGCCCTGGTTACCGGGTGCAAGCCCCGAAAGTGATGATTGATGCTATGCAATTCATTTCGCTAGAATCAATTCCACTTCTTCACCCCTGTAAGCATCATTTGGTGCAATGAGTGCTAAGTGGACTACTCAAAACCATGAGAAATTGGTCATTTGTGACTATACTCATGGGATATGGGTCATAGATTAATGACTTACACTACGCAGGGAATCCCAAAAATGATATATGATATAACCTCTTGTCAGTAAATGAAATGAATCTATTGTGGTAGCTAAATGGCCATGAGTTTAAGCAATAGCAATTAATGTTTTAAGATTGATAGCAATCATATACATTGATTTTGATATTAGCACAAGTATTGGCATTTTTAGCCCATGTAGAAAGACTATGTTACAGATCTTATGCTTGGTTCAATTTATTATTGATTCATTAAGCTACTATTTTACATATTTATTACTTTCTTATTTCATTGATGTTAAGATTTACATTAATACTATGAGTCTATGAGTTATTGATTTCAAATGATACATTGATACACTTTCATATTAGAAGCGTCTTTGCGCATATTTGGCTAAAGGGACATCTGGGATTCTTGGGTAGAAGACTTGTGCCAGCATCTCTAAATATTTTTAGAAGTTGCTAATATGTGGGTAAAACTACAATTGAGGGGAGCTCTGTAATGTCCCCCTCTAATTAACAATCCAAAACACCCGCTAACCTACTTAATTCCCATACATTCGAGTGGGTACTGCATGAGAGGGAACTGACTGAGGGCATTTGATACTTAGAGCAGAACAGAACATTCATTCAGTGTTAAGTCATCAGTCGGATAAAACAAGCCTTATTTCTTTAGGCTTAAAAGTCAACATCAAATTAGAATTGCATGCATGCAAATGAATAGCATAAACCCTAAAAGTGACATTCAAACCCTAAAAGCGCATGAAGTTCTATTTAAGAGGGTGATTGGACTAAAGAGATTATCTATTATTATTGTTGATTGATTTTGGAGATTTGAGCAGCAGCACAGCATGCAACCCCGGCAGTTGGGGTTGAAGACAGTGTCTTTAGCTAACGAGGGTTCAGTAGTGAGATATCTGCCCTAGTCTCCTATTGGGATAGATCATCCAGGTTTATCCACAGCATTCATCATACACTTCAGTATCCGGAGATCCAGCACACTCCGAAGGATTATTGATAGACCCACGTTTTGCAGCCGAAAGTAGTTGGGAAACCACAAAAGGATTCGTTGGGACCACAAAACACAATCTTTCCTCTGCGTGTCAGCTTCCTCTTTCTCAACAGGCCCATCCTACGACATAAAAGGACTATCAAACATCAGTTTGCTCATTTGGAGCAGCGATCAGCAAATCAAAGAGTTGGGGGGCGTGAGCAGCAAAACAACATATCAATTCACTAGGGCACTTGGAGGCTGCCAAACCTCTGCATGTGACAGTCTAACTCTCTGACAGCAGAAGACCAACGAACCCACAAAGTTTCATCAATTTCTGACCATCCCTCCTCCAAAAACATCACCTTCAGTCTGAGGGGTGCACACGTGTGCAACTGGGCGTCAACAGCAGGAGTGGAGCACTGATACTTCACCTATTCGGCCCTTTATGCATGCAGCCTATCTCAGGAGTATTATCATTCGAGTTATCAGTGGTAAGTGTTAAATTCCTTTCTGCAAACCCTAACCCTAATTCAGTTATATTCTAGGGTAATTTTGCATGGCAGGTTTGCTTGCACAATTATTCGGTATTTTTGCACAAGATTGAGTGTACGGGTTAGCATTATACACAATGTCAATAGATTATCAGTATTTGGGATATTACAGTGGTATCAGAGCATGCTCCTTGCCAATTGTGGGCTTGAACATGAGAAGTAGATGAATAGAGAAGACGACACTTTTGTAACCTATAGGAGAAGGAAGAGTTGGTACACAGAGTAATTTGAGGATATCCAACTAGAAGATACCAACTCAAACATGGACCCAACAGGTATACACTCTGACAGGGAAAAGGAACGGGAGAAGATGAGGATAGGATGGAGTTTTGCAGCCTAGTAAGCGCATTACAGGACCTAGCCAAAGGACAAAAGGACGTACTTAATGCAATCAACAGATTGTCAACAAAACCAAAACCAGGTTGCCATCACATATATAGTAGTCGGGCTACCATATTCTATTTTTCAGATACAGTACATTTTTTCAGCCAGATCTCTTACATATGAGATGCTGAGATGAGCAGTTTTGACAAATCATTATTTTGTTAGTGAACTATAGTACTCTCCCATGTCAAGACTGAGTCTCAGAACACTCAGATTTGAGAACTGAAGTAGCCATTTTAGTCATTTTGGAGAGCAGTTAGTGATGCCCAGATTTGTATCAGTATTTCTCATTGGACAGATGATGGTTCAGATGGATTATTCGCATGGTTATGACTCAGCATTTATTATATTGTGTTATGGTTATCATTCCTCTTATACTCATCCTTGTGACATATACTAGCATTTAGTGTCATGATCTGGCGGTCATAAATATATGGACTTGAATGTATTTGTATTATGTATTGATGTCCCTACTTAGACTTGGAAATTCCTGATCTATACTCATTGGTTTTACCCTCCCTAGGGAGAATAGAGGTAGTCATTCCCACCATACTCTGGCTTGCTAGTGTTGGCTTCATTGTTCATTGTCTACACCCATCCATTTCCTTCTAGTTTTGTTTTTACTCGACTTACTACTTGACTTGTGGCATGGAGGACCTTTCCCCGCTAGAACCTTTGTTGGACAAACCTCCCTGTTTATATTGTGTCTCGGCTCTGAGTCGGTGACAGAACTTGCCTTTGGTAAGTTGGATTGTATGCCTAAATCATTATGGTCGGTTATCCCGATGTTTGGCATTGTGCAGAACTCCCCCTGGTCACTTGAGATGTTGGCTAAAACTGAAAGCTCATGTCCTACTTGTATTGGAAATATTTATATATGCACCCATGGAAATTGTAAACTCTAGAATGTGTTTCTTAACATATGTGAGTAAAGGGCAAGAGCAATGAAATGCTAAAATACCCCGCGAAGGGTTTAAGAAAAGGTCCCAAAAGAAATGGTTAAATATATATTATATCCGAATATTGCTAACCTTATAAATTTGAATATGTCCTTGATGAAAGCTGCAATTAGCTGTGCTTTTAAGCGTTGGTGAAGTCCCAAAGGGTCATATAGGCCAAAAAGGCCATGGAAATAAAATTAATGATCTTAATGAACCTAGATCAAACTTGATGTAGACATGATGCCTAAGTTGAATAAGCACTCTCTGAACAACTCAACCATTTGTGAGGCACTGCCATTCCCTGTGTTGTTGTTTGTCCGGCATATGGTTATAGTGAGTATTCCCTTTCCATATCTGAAGTGTCACAATGTTGAATTGGTAGTCATCCTTTGTCCTAACCCTGTAAATTTTAGCCTTCACCCTTCACTAGCAAATTGACTACAACTATGAAGTGAGTATAGTCCTGAAAGTCTGGTTTGAGTAATAATAAATAAAACCCTATATATGTATTTGGTTGATGTACCGCCAGTGAGGTGACTGCTACTTGTTATGATTGTTACTTAAATGATTTGTAGAGCATGTCTTAGCCTTGTAACACTTGCAACAAATGGATGACAGTGTGAGTTATATTATTGATATCTAGTCATTTACAGGTGATTATATTGTCTATTGGATATTGTTGATGATCAGGCAGAGACCTGGAAAGGGTATGAGTATACACCCTAGATGGATTTGGGCTCTCTGAGTCTAGTGAGATAGCTTATTTTCGGTTTTGGGCACTTGCAGAGATGGTCAGGCTCATTTTACCGTTCTGATGCAGTTTTGCTTCACAGAATGATGTGTCTGAGCAGGAAGATGTTTTTACTGGATCTCCTAGGGCGTTGTATGGGGCATAGGGTGTACAGCCACTTGATTGTACCATAGTACCCCCATCCCAGAGAGCTTGGTGGGCTCAGTTGGACAACGCAGGCACCCTAGGAGGTTGTTTTGCAGGTTCACATTTCCCAAGGCAGATTAAAAAATGATTAAATGGCTATTGAAGAAATTGATTTGGGCTACTGAGGCAAGAAAATGACATGGGATGAGTCATGATGATAAGTGTGATGTCCTCCGCACTTTCTTTAGCAGTTGCAGCACCTGATTGGGCCCACACCTATTTTTGGGGCATTTTTATATTATTTTCTGGAGCTTTTGGGAGGCTCACGATTTCCTCAAGGAGGCACAAAGTCAAAAAATTAAAATATTATATTGTTTTATTGTGCCATGGGGACACCCAAAGAGAGTTAGTTAACACTCCATGGACCCACCATGTGCTTCATTTATTTCTTATTGAGTGGGCTACCCTATTTTTGGGTGATCTAGTTCACTTTGGTACTTTATGGTTATATTGATCCATGTATTGTATGTTGAGCTCATCTCAACCATTGATTAGAACATTTATATCTTTTAATCTTAGCCACTCGTTTTGAAAATTGTTAGAATTTTGGTTCTCTCGTTCCTATTTAAAGGAGAGAGCTTCTCACTTGTAAGGGGTCTTTGGCTCTTGGATCTTATTAATAGAAAAATTTTCTTGTGGATATTTTTTAGATCTCCTTTGCATCTGGTGTTTTTAGATGGTGATTGGAAAGTTTTTTGTTTTCTAGCATGCGGGAAATTTGTGTGAGATCTACATTTTTTCGGAATCATTGTCTTGTCTACAGGAGGGCGACTTCATCTTGGGCGTTTTTGCAAGGGGGGCCTCAACTTGCTTGGACTGGTTTCGTCTATAACAGGGGGTTTTCATTAGCTTCATTGTGATCTATGATTACATCTTGTTATTTTTATGTAGATCTTGTATTTTTCTCATGACACAGTAAATCTGATATTATTGACGTTTGCTTGTGCAGGAGAGAGGGCGCATTGGTCACTTGGATCAAAACGTTGGGCTTAGAAATCACACAGGTCTTCTCCAATTGATCGAGATAGCAAGGATCATCACCTTCAAGGCATCTACAAGGATTTCCAGGTAAGATCTGCAGGTTAGTTCCTTTCTTCCGGATCTCAACCCATTGACACATGCTTTTCTTCATTTTACTGAATATTCCATAAATAATAAAAAAACAAAAATACTAAAAAGTAAACCGCTCGATCCCTGGACAAACCAATGCTGGGTTTTGTAGATCAAGCCTTCCCCTCACCAATTCATCCTCAACGCTAAGCTAATTATGCCTGTTTTCCCTAGATCTGAGAAATAGTCCTCCCAAACCCTAGCGCTCCTCACGAAATTCTGACTTTTTTCGAGATTTGATTTTTATGGCAAAATTCCTTCTTGGGTTTGTAGATCGGGTCCTCCTCTCTCCAAATCACCTTCAACACTGAGCTAGATGCTAACAGGTGGCCCTAGATCTGAGAAATTGTCTTCCAGGACCCTAGCGCTCCTCATCGTTTTCCTAACTTTTTCCCAAATCTGACTTCTCTGGCATTTTTCCAACTTGGGTTTGTAGATCAGGTCATCCTCATTCCATTTCTCCTCCAACGCTGAGCTGGTGGTCTCCAAATTGTCCTAGATCTGAGGATCTGCCCTTCCAAACCCTAGCGCTAGCCACCTTGCTGCTGGTTTCTCCCATAAACTGACTTTTCCGGCCAAATACCTTTCTGGATCTGTAGATCGGGGTATTTCCCAGGTGGGTTTCCTCCAACGCTGGGCAGATAGTGACTCCATTGCCCTAGATCTAACAGGCACTGATCTCCTACTCTAGCTCTACCCCCTCTTTGGCCTCCTTTCCTTGAAATTTGACTTTTTGACTCGAGTACTTTGAATCTGTCATATCTTTCATCGAGTGTGTCCATTGGTACTAGATAGCCCCAATCCTGTCCTTGACCTGCCTGCATTGGTCACGTTTCCCAAGGCAGGGGACATCCTCACTTGTTGCTAGTACCTCAACCTTAGATCCAGTATTTACTTCATAGGTCACCTATGTCCCACTTTGGATCAAGCCTCACACTTCTTAAACCCTCATCCAAATCCTTGGTTCACCTAGTGACATCATCCATAGATCTAGGGTTTCCATTACCTTACACCTTACGTACCTCAAAGTCCATTTGATCTGATCTTGTGTCTAGGTTTGATCTCTCCTATCAGGAGTAGATCTGGGTCTCCCCCTCTGTTGTCTTGGTCTAAGACACATAAAGTGAAGGCTGCCTTAATTGGCGTGACAACCATCCATTTGAGAGTCCAGGCAGTCTCGGTTCCACCTCCTTAGTTGCTTATCCCTCTACCATCCATCTTGGATCCACCTCACACAGGCAACTACAAGGTTGGTGATAACACAGGTAATAGCAGTACACCTCTCTCACCGGTAGATAAAGGGTCTACAAGCAGTAGTGGGAAGCATGCATACACCAATATGCAGAACACGCCCCACATATATAAAAGACCTTCCAGCAAGCCTACTATGCCTCACTTCCTCGTAGATGTAGTAGCAGGACCAGTCATGCTGGTAGACCCTAGTGAACCCTTTGGAGCCTATTTACAGGAATACAGGGACTTAGAGGATGAGTTTCATGCAGCCATGTCTTTTTCAGATTTTTGCAACATGAAGAGTAGGAACAGGCCCAGGAATTTCAACAAGGGGTTTACTCATAATTACGAGTTGTAGAAAACCTTGGGTAGGTTGACCATCCCAAACTTTGATGGGGCTCACGGAGGTTCAGGGAGGATATGGGTTCAGAAGTTGGATACTTATTTCCAACTCAACCCCATGACAGAGACAGATGTCATTAAATTGGCTACGCTGCACTTAGACGGAGAGGCTCATGAATGGTGGTACCACGGATTAGTGACATTGGATTACAACACCATCAATTCCTATAGTGAGTTCACACAGAAGTTCATGGAGCGGTTTGACAGGAAAGACCTGGAGATACATTTCAGAGAATTGGCTCAACTCAAGCAGACAGATAGCGTCGAGGCCTTCATCTCGGAGTTTCAGAGGGTAGCTGTTATGGTGACCAATGTGTCGGAGAACAGGCTAATAATGCTATTCACAGAGGCCTTGACAAAACCACTACGGGGTTGGGTAAAAGCCTACAAACCCCCCACTTTACAGGATGCGATCAGCAGAGCCAGAGATCTCCAGGACTCGGTCCTAAAGAATAGGTTTCCACTTAAGACCAACTTTCCAGTTAAAGACAAGGATAGGAAATCTTTCCAGCCGGACATACCTAAGAAAACTTGGTTAGACGATGACACAAGGAAAGACTTAAGACGAAAGAAATTGTGTTTTACTTGTCAGGAGTCATGGGTTCTAGGACACGGGTGCTCAGGAAAGGCCAAATCCCATTACATAGAGGTATATTCAGGCAGTGAAGGGGAGGACTACAGGCAGGAAATTGTGGGCTGCAGAGGATGAGTCACTCCAAGGGGATACACCAGAGGGAGTCATTGCTACATTGTCTGGGGTACCTAGGTTTCACACTCTCAGGGTCAGAGGAATAGTACAGGGCCACAGAGTAGGAGTATTGATTGATGGGGGGGAAGCCCACAATTTCATTGATGCAGCATGGGTGGCTAAGAGGGGCATTCCGACAAAGAAGTTTGAGGGATTTACGATAGCAGTAGTCGAAAACTCTAGCATGGAGTGCAACTACTGGATTCCTAAACTGAATGTCATATTAGGCAACTACCAAATGACAGATTCATTTTATGTAGTGCATGTGGCTGATACAAATGTAGTATTAGGCGTCTAATGGCTTTATTCAATAAGTAAATATACTACAGACTATCGGGCAATGGAAGTGGAATCCCAGGGACCAGATGGGAAATGGGTAGTTTTGAGGGGCATGAATACTTATCCCCCAAAACCAGTATCCTCACAAAGGATGGAGGACATGCTCAAACAGGGTGACATAGAATGGTCTGCAGAATGTTTAGTCACCTTTAGGAAACCTCCAGAGAACAACACCCAACACCCAACGGATATTCAGGCCTTATTGCAGAAGCACGAGAAGGTATTTCGAGATCTTCCAGCAGGTAGACCACCAGATAGGGGATTTGAGCATATCATCGAGCTGGAGGAGGGGACATTAGCAGTCATCACTACTCCTTACAGGCATCCCAAAAGATATAAGGATGAGATCGAGAAGACAATCAAGGAATTACTAGAACTAGGATATATCCAGCCCAGTTCTAATCCCTTTGCATCATCAGTGGTCTGAGTTAAGAAGAAGGAAGGCACATTGTGAATGTGCATCAATTACAGAGCACTCAACAAAAAGACCATCAAAAACAAGTATCCCATTCCTAGGATTGATGAACTAATGGACGAGCTACGGGGTGCCAAATACTTTTCAAAGATTGATCTTCGCTCGGGGTACCACCAAATCCGAGTAAGGGATGAAGACATTTCCAAATTAGCTTTTCGTTGTCACTATGGTCACTACGAGTTCTTGGTCATGCCTTTTGGACTCACCAATGCTCCAGCCAACTTCTAGTCGTGCATGAACCATATTTTCAGAGCTCAGTTACGTAAGTATTTGCTAGTATTCTTTGATGATATTTTAATTTACAACAAAACTTGGGAGGAGCATCTAAAACATTTAGACGAAGTATTGAGCATTCTAGAAGAGCACTCGCTTTACGCGAAGATGTCTAAGTGTGAATTTGGCATGAAGGAGATGTTGTATCTAGGGCACATCATCAGTGCAGAAGGGGTACAAGTTCATATGAGAAAAAATCGAGCTATCAGGGATTGGCCCACGCCAAAGACAGTCACTGAACTGAAAGGCTTCTTAGGCCTTTGCACATATTATCGGAGGTATGTTAAGGCGTTCTCTCAATTCACTACACCACTTACCGATCTCACAAAGAAGGGGGCATTCACATGGACAAATTTGGCACAAAAAACCTTTGAGGAAATGAAAGTCATCATGAGTTCTTGCCCGGTTTTGGCACTACCAAACTTCTCACAGCCATTTGTAGTGGAATGTGATGCGTCAGGAGAAGGACTAGGGGCAATACTGATGCAAAACCATCACCCGATTGCATTTGAGAGCAGGAAACTGAAAGACTATGAGCGCCACTACTCCATATATGACAAAGAGATGTTAGCCATCTTACATGCTCTCACTAAATTCCGACAGTACCTGGTGGGCAGCAAATTCAAAATCATAACAGCCTCAAGTACTTCTTGGAACAGAAGGAGTTGAATGAGCGTTGATGCATTATCCAGACGACCTGCTTCATTGTCTCTCATGAGTATATCCACGGATTGGAGGTCTCCTCTTAGTAGAGTACTCCAAAAACAAATTTGCTTGTGAGTTAATGGATGGACAAACTCAGGACGACAAGTACAGAATTATAGATGACATCATCTATTACAAAGGCAGGATATACCTCATCCTAGAATCAGCCTTAAAAAGGAAGATCATACAGGCATCACATGACTCACCATTATCAAGACATCAGGGTTTATTGAAGACCTACAGGAAGATCCGAGAGAGGTTCTCATGGAAGGGCCTCGAAGGGGAAGTTATGCAGCACGTTCGGGAAAGCAGCATCTGCCAACAGAACAAGATCGAACACATTCATCCAGCATGGTTACTTCAGCCACTACCGATTCCGGAGCAGATGTGGGAAAGTATTTCCATGGACTTCATTACAGAGTTGCCCAAGGTACAAGGACGAGACTGTTTCTATGTCCTGGTAGATCGGTTGACCAAATTTTCCCACTTCTTTGCTATTTCATCCAATTATTCAGCAGCACAGGTAGCCAAGTTATCTTTCAAAGAGGTCTTCAGATTACATGGGTTACCCAAGACCATTGTCAGTGATCGAGACAGTAAATTCACCATTGCCTTTTGGCAGGAGTTATTCAGGTTAGTAGGGACAGAACTCGCTACAAGTACGAGTTATCATCCGCAAAGCGACGGGAAGACAGAGATTGTCAACAAATGGGTTGAAGGGTATCTGCGCAATTATGTAGCAGGCCAACAGAGGACATGGATTAAGTGGCTACACTTAGGGGAATAATGCTACAATACCACCTACCATATGTCTATCCAAATGACACCTTTTAAAGCATTGTATGGCTATAAGGCACTAAGATTCGCGGATCTAGCTTTGGAGACAGCAGAGCACCCAAGGCCAAAGATTGGGCACAGGACAATCGGGATATCCTTAAGGTCCTGAGGGAGAACTTACAAGAAGCACAGAATCAGGAAAAACTATAGGCAGACAGACACAAGGTTGAGAGGAGCTTCGAGGTAGCAGATCTAGTATACTTACGGCGACAACCATACAGGCAATCTTCCCTCAAGAAGAAAGGAGCGGAAAAACTAAAACCTCGCTTCTACGATCCTTAACAAGGTAATTCGAAAGGTTGGAGAGGTGGCTTATGAGCTAGAACTCCCGGAGGAAAGCAAGATTCACAATGTGTTTCATGTGTCCAATCTCAAGAAAACATTAGGACAACACATTGCTCCATCCACTGAGTTGCCTCCCTTAGATGATGAAGGGCTGCTGGTACTGATTCCAAAGAGAATCCTACAGGTGCAAGAAAGGAAGCTCTGAAACAGGGTGATTCGAGAGTATCTGGTAAAATAGAAGGAATTACATATGGAGGATGCCACATGGGAAGGAAAGAAAGTATTGCAGCATTCCAGTTTGCAGTTGCTTGAGGACAAGCAATTTCAAGCAGGAGGACTGTAATGTCCCCCTCTAATTAAGCATCGAAAACACCCGCTAACCTACTTAATTCCCATAGGTTCGAGCAGGTACTGCATGAGAGGGAATTGACTGAGGGCATTTGAAACTTAGAGCAGAACAGGACATTCATTCGGTGTTAAGTCATCAATCGGATAAAAGAAGCCTTATTTCTTTAGGCTTAAAAGTCAACAGCAAATTAGAATTGCATGCAGGCAAATGTGAAGCATAAACCCTAAAAGTGACATGCGAACCCTAAAAGCGCATGAAGTTCTATTTAAGAGGGTGATTGGACTAAAGAGACTATCTATTATTATTGTTGATTGATTTTGGAGTTTTGAGCATCAGCACAATGTGCAGCCGCGGCAGTTGGGGTTGAAGACAGTGTCTTCAGCTAACGAGGGTTCGACAGTGAGATATCTGCTCTAGTCTCCTATTGGGATAGATCATCCAGGTTTATCCACAACATTCATCACACACTTCAGTATTCGGAGATCCAGCACACTCCGAAGGATTATTGACCGACCCACGTTTTGCAACTAGAAGTAGTTGGGAAACCACAAAAGGATTCATTGGGACCACAAAACCCAATCTTTCCTCCGCATGCAGCTTCCTCTTTCTCAACAAGCCCATCCTACAGCATACAAGGACTATCAGCCATCAGTTTGCTCATCTGGAGCAACTATCAGCAAATCAAAGAGTTGGGGGGCGTGAGCAGCAAAACAGCATATCAATTCGCTAGGGCACTTGGAGGCTGCCAAACCTCTGCATGTGACAGTCTATCTCTCCGACAACAGAAGACCGACAAACCCACAAAGTCTCACCAGTTTATGACCATCCCTCCTCCAAAAACGTCACCTTCAGTCTGAGGGATGCACAACTGTGCAGCCGGGCTTCAACAGTAGGAGAGGAGCACTGATACTTCACCTATTCGACCATTTATGCATGCAGCCTATCTCAGGAGTATTATTAGCCGAGTTATCAATGGTAAGTGTTAAATTCTTTTCTGCAAACCCTAACCCTAATTCAGCGATATTCTAGGGTGTTTTTGCATGGCAGGTTTGCATGCACAGTTATTCCATATTTTTGCACAAGATTGAGTGTACGGGTTAGCATTATATACAGTGTCAATAGAATATCAGTATTTGGGATATTACAAGTTGTAATAGATAGTGACCATTGTTGACAGAAGTCTCCTTGTTGGCAGGTTTGCATGCACAGTTATTCCATATTTTTGCACAAGATTGAGTGTACGGGTTAGCATTATATACAGTGTCAATAGAATATCAGTATTTGGGATATTACAAGTTGTAATAGATAGTGACCATTGTTGACAGAAGTCTCCTTACATCCTCGTTAGGTGCAAGACGTTGGACATCCCCCTTAACTACGGTCTAGTACCCTTCTTCGGGTAGTACCACATTAAACAACACTGAGCACGGACTTGAATCCCACGTAACTTGTGTATATCAAGGACCCCATAGGCATCTCAAAACCAACCTATTGATCGTTGTGTTACTATAGTGCACCGAACACATCATTCCATCATGAACAACGATGTGTGGAATATAGTCCCTAGACTAGAAGGGAAGTCGAAATATGATTCAAAGTGGTTTTACAAGGTTAAGCATACCGCAAATGGCAGTGTAGAAAAATTCAAAGCTTAGTTTGCAGCTAGAGGGTTCTCCCTGAAAGAGGAGTTGACTATGAGGAATCTTTTGCCCTGTTGCCAGGTATGCCTCCATCAAATTCAATTTGCCTTAGTAGCAGTCTTTGAATGGAGTTTATACCAAATGGATGTAAAGACAACATTTCTTAATGGTTTGATTTAGGAGGTACACATAAAACAACAAAGAGGCTTCGAGGTGCATGGGTGTGAGACCCATGATTGCAAGTTGAAGGCCTTTCATGGTTTGAAATAGACACCCCGTCCATGGTACTCCAAGATCGATGAGTATCTTTCAAGTTTGTATTTCACTAAGATAGATGTAAATTCCAATCTTTACTATTTGGTTGATCATTCTAATTTCCTTATATTAGTCTTGTATGTAGACAATCTCATTCAAGTTCAATCTATTCAATATTTTGGTGTATGATATTACTTGTGGTTTGTATTATCACGAACATTTATTATTATTATTATTATTATTATTACTGGAGATGTGACCGAAAGTTCACAACTCCTCCTATATTGTAAAATATAGTACACCTTGTGCCCATTGTAGTGGATCAACATAAAACATTGAGCTTACTAAATATTAGCATTCAAGCACATGTCATGTGTCATCATGCAATAATGTTGTATGGAGATGATCTTTTATAAATATAGGATCCTAAGTTTCATCACAATGTTAGAGCCACGCAATTAAATCCCTAGTGGCTTATAACATTGCAGTAATCCATCATGCAATGGCATTTAATACTTGCTACAAACAATCTTAACTTTACATCCCTACAAATCCATTGTTATTAAATATTTCAAACGCAAAACGTGGGTTTGTTCTTGCTCAATGGAGGGAAATTCACAGTGGAAATAATGCATAAATTGATCTGCTCATTTTCACTATAACGTTAATAAAATGTAAAGTGTGTGTGTGTGTGTGTGTGTGTATATATATCAACAACGATAACATTAATAAAAAGTAAAGTGTGTGTGTGTGTATCAACAACGATACTATTGC
Organism: Pseudotsuga menziesii; assembly: GCA_001517045.1. NCBI lineage: Eukaryota > Viridiplantae > Streptophyta > Pinopsida > Pinales > Pinaceae > Pseudotsuga > Pseudotsuga menziesii. The sequence continues at coordinate 1,184,274 of LPNX011197589.1, read as the reverse complement.
ACGCTTCCTCTGCCAAAAAAGAATAGTTGAATGTGAGTTCCCAAGACTACAAGCATATAATTCTATATCTCATCATCAACTATCGTGAGAGACATGTAGTGGAGAAATGAAGTTATGACCGTGTTAACATCATTAATTGTGCATACTTGTCCTTTCATTCTTTCCATAAGTATTGTTGTCAGAGCATATGAGGCAAAAAACTATCCATGAACTGAACACGTGTAACATGATATCAACGACTTTGTTATAGGTTCAAACACCTTTTGGTCGAGCAAATGTGGGTATAGACATTTCATTGGAAGCAACCACCAAGAAAGTTGCAACAACTTGAAAAGAGATGCCCATGGAAAATGGTTGCCAAGAACAAGACACTTGAAGAAGGAATTAAAGGAAGAAAAAAAAACTAGGGCGCATGAATTTAATAATATATTCAAGCTTTAATTCAAATAACACAATTAAAAGGGAAGACTTAAAGTATTGTTTATGTACATTATTTATATAAATATATATAAGGCAGTATTTAGAATTTACAAAAGGACTTCTAAAAATTGTTGAGAGGGTCCAAGTACCTTCATTTTCAAAAGGAAACATTAGATTTCTCTAAAGGGAGGAAGATTTTTTGAAGATATATTTTACTCATCGTACCATTCCACTCCATAGACTACTTATTGTGAAAAGCAATCTTTCACTCATAATTCATCATGAGGTCCATCGACTCGTAAAGTATGCTTAATGATAAGAAGGAAAATGCCTATGAAGGATAAACTTCATGTTCAATGCATATAGCAAAATACTAATGGAGACAAAAAAAGGGACCCATTGATGATAAGAAAAGTGAGAACTGGATTAAAAGATTAGTGAAAGCTCAAAACCTTATAGATGCCCATGTGTCAGAGGAATAATGAGTCCTTATTTAGAAACAAAGATTTCCTAATGATGCATGGGAAACTCAAGAGAATTTTTCCAGGCCTAATGAGGATTAGAACCAATTTGCTTTGATACGGGGAAGTATTGCCGAGAGGAGTAGAATGTTAATATAGAACTTTGAAAGTATAATTTGTTTTTTCAGGTTGCAAGAGCATTTTTCCAAGCCTAATAAGGATTAGAACCAATTTTCTTTGATACAGGGAAGTTTTGCCGAGGAGTAGGATGTTAATATAGAACTTTGGAAGTACAATTTGTTTCTTCAGGTTGATAATACTAACCTTTTTTTAAGTATCAAAACCTGAAGAATGATTATGATCTTCTACTTGAACAATTGGACAACAGCGATAAGTCAATCCAAACTTGCACAACCTTAACCAAGCATCATACAAAATATAAGTGAATTCAAAAACAAAGATAAATAAGAGCTCCCTAACACCTTGGAAAAATATACTCAACCCCTTTATGATGAAACTTCTAACGCAATTACTCCCACATTGTTGGTTACTAATGTTCAAACATCTTCAGGTTTTGAGAAACATACAGTCTATAGAAGGCATTGCATCTAAGTTACTTTGACAAATGTACTATATACTGGATGTACTTGACAAAATTAGACTGGGCATTATTACTTGAATTGAACCTAGGATAAGATCAATAAGAGTAAGCCTTGGATATGTTGAGACTACATCACCGTATCTATGCACCCCTGTTATTTTTACTACTAGTTTGCAAGAACTAGAAACTGCACCACCTACTTCTACTACAGATTTGTTGAGTTATGGTGTAACTCAGGATGTCCTTGTTGAAGCCCCAACTGAGTATGTGGCTGATAAGGGTGTTTAAGGCTTACAACACACGGAGAAAACCCAGCCAAAGGCTTCAAACAATCCCACGCAGGTATTGTTCTATCATCGAGCTGTTTGGTATGGTAATCCCCCACGGATACTTTTGTTGGCCTCCGTTGGCTTATGGATGGATTTGATCCACAAGAAGATCTGTTTTCCAGAATCAAAAAGTTAAGAAAAGAAAAGGAAAACTAAAACCTAACTAGGAAGAAGAACCTAATCTAAACCTAAACTACTTTGAAGAGGTGTTGAATGAATAACAGGTTGTCCTGAGCTGTGTGAAGAACAAGCAATTCATCATATTGACAAAAATGTAAATAAGATGAAACTGTACTTACTGAGATTACAATAATTTAATAAAAATTAAATAACAGTAAATCAGAATTAAACCATTCAAGATAACCTTCAGGTGCTCAAGTTAGTTGAAAAACCAACTTATAAGCTATAAAACTTTTACTGCTGAACCATTTGCAGAAATAGATAAAGACAATTCATAAAAGAAATTTCATGAAGCTTTATCAATGCATTAATAAATAACGGGGATAAATCAGAGTTAAATAAACACATTAATCGATTACAAATGAATCACAGTACTATCTGATCATTTGGAACAAGAAAACTATAACCTGTCAAAGAAATTTGATAGATCAAGTACAAGAGATAAGAATTGCAACACTATATTTATTCATAATTCTCTGTAACAAATTACACAAAAGACCTTGGAAAAAACTGAAGTGTTGTTCAATCCCTTGTTTCAGTATCCCTTCTTCCAAAAGTCAAAAGTCCTGGATACATTAGAGATCATTCACTTAAATAATTATTACAAACAATAGAATCCCCCTAAAGGGGATCAAAAACCTAAACAAGGCTAATATCCCAAGAAATCTTTCCACACCCTCCAAATACGTAGCATCTCCTCGATACCAGGATAAGTGGCCGATTCAATGCCAAGTTGAGCATTACACTTATAATCTTCGACCTCATTCTTAGCCAACTTATGCCAAACTCTGATGTAGACGTGGATCTTGCCGTGTACTGCAAATGGCTGTTTGATTAACTGCTCTACATCGCGTATGCTGATGTGGTCAAGTTTCTTGATTTTCTCCTCCTGGTCATCCCTTCGTTGCTCTACTTGTTCGATCATCAATCCAAGTGGACATGCCTTTTCAATAAGCGCCACGGTAGGAAAGGATAATTCAGTCATGATATTGTCAACTGCATACCATCTTCTGCCGCAGATAGCCTGAGCTTTCTTTATGGCTTCAGCTACTGTTTCATCTAAGTCTTTCCAGGCTCTCAATATAGTTCTGGCTCTTTTAAACTGAAAAGTAGTGAGGAGAGTGATATTATCAGGCTTATCCTTCATGTACCTCTGCCAGTCTATGACCTCATCATAAGCTTTTGAGGCCTGCTGTCTTTTCTCAATTAGGTCTTCCAGAACAACAGACATCTTGTCAAACAACATGTGAGTCTCAAATATATCAGCTAGAGTTTTAAATAACTCACATACCAAATCAAAATGTTCCCTATTAGTTCGGATGGCAAGCTCTTTAAACTCTTCTTGGGAAAATTTGGAAAATGAAGATGAAGCTGCACTTGAAGTTGCATCTTCATTTTGCCTTTCTAATACTGCAACTTTCTGAACCAAAGTGGCATTATCATTCTTTTCTCTTTGCAACTCTTCACTGAGAGTAACATTCTTCATTTGAAGTTCATCCTGCTTGGCCTCATGTTGTTTCTTGAGTTGTTCTAGTGCTTCTTTCAAACTGACAATTTCTGCCTTTTGTTTATCAAACTCTGTTTAAATTGTTGACAGCATCCAGATTGGCACCTGTGAAGACTCCTAGAACAAATGCTGCATCTGTAGCATAGGCTTGTGGGTCACTTGATTACTACGTCCATACATCTTCATTTACCATAGACATGTCCATATCATTCTGATCTCTGCCCCTCTTCTTGCCCCGTTTTACCACCGATCTATCAGCTTTACTGTACCGATATTCTCCCAAAGATATCACAAAGTCTTCATTAAACTCATCTGTGACCTCATCAATGGGGGGTATGCTAATGCCTGTGGATATCAAAGATGACGTTTGAGTTGTGGTTTGAGAAAGTATAGCCATAGTGATATGAGAAGTGGCAGGGGAGGGAGTAATATTCTGAGCAAGAGTTACTTCAAGGGCTGAAGAAATGTCATGAACAGAAACTTCCACAGAAGAAATTTGCACAGTATTGACCTTGAGTAATGACGATGGTGAAACTGTTATAATTTTCTCAGACACAGGGGATGACACTGAGCTGAATGAAGGAATATGCAATGGGGTTTTGAACACTGGAGGCACAACAGATGAAGGAATAGGCATATCCATAGGAATGGGTGTAATTGATTCGGGTAATATAGTGGCATTTTGATAGAGCTCGGTCATAAAAGGTGTCACAACAGAACCATCAGAAAATGATGATAAAGCCATTATTGATGAAAGAAGTATTGCAGAAGAAGAGGGAACAGACTGACAAGAAGGCTGAGATCAAGGAAGAGGGGATGAAAGATTACCATTCTACCATTGGTGAGATTTTGGAAATCATTACCAGTATCAACAGTAACAGGCACAGGAGAAATTATTTCCTCCTCTTCCTCTGAATGAGTCAGGTCAATAGTAGGAACGGGAATGGAGATCTTTGTCTTCTTTAAAGGTTTGTCCTCAACCTGAGTTTGTTCAGGTTGAGTCTTTTCAACCACAGTGGTTACCTGGGCAATTTCAGCTGACTGAGAGGTTGCAACTTCTTGAGTATCTAGTGCTGAAGTCATTCTGTTCAGCTTCTGCTTTATTTGCTCTGAAGTCTGCAAATAGTCCTTAACCTGTTGTTCCACAAATGTCTGGGGAATTTCTCCCATGGGAGTTTTCCCTTTATCCAAGTCTAAGTTGATTTCCACATATGCAGTTTTGGATGCCAGAGCCTCTTTTGTTGCAGCTCGAGCTTCTCTTTCTTCCTCGTCTCTTATCATCCTTTCAAGGATGTCCAACTCCATAGACCTATAATGTTTTACCCTGTCCCTGATCTCCTTCTGGTACTGCAGGATATGGCTTTGCTCTTCTTTGCTCTTAGCCCTTGCCAGGACTTCAGAAAATGTATCTACTCCCTGATAAATGAAATCATCCGGAGTTTCCTCATGAACATAACTTGTTTTAAAATGGTTCTGCTTTAGGTGTAAATTGACAATCCCTTTGGGATCATGTTTGCCTTTTGCTTGAAAAACCAAGTTTAAGTGACATTATGTGGTCACTCAGCTCCGATGCCCAAGTAGAAGTGGGTACGCTCAAGGATCCAAGGGTAATAGGAAACCTGGGCCAAACTTTCCTCTTCGGTGCAGCACATTTTTTGTAAATCCCTTCAGTAACTGTTTGAAATGAGATCTCTTCTAGGACCAACCTGTCTGGCACGACCTTAGGCAATATGTGAGCAGCGTTGCTGCCATAAACCTTGATATAGGTGAATGATTCACCAACATACCAGTCTCCCATAGTGGCTATGAGAGCTTTTGCTTCCGGTGAGAACGCAGGGGCTTCTTTTTTGAAAATCAGAAAATACACCCGACCGAGGAAACTTTCACATATATCATAAAACCTAGCCACATAGTTTCTATCCCAAAGCTCGGAATGATAGATATGCGCGGGGGGGGCTGGTAATTTCCAACTCCATCCCATATTAGGGTAACAAAATTCAGCACAGAAGATGTCCACAATGAAGGCAGTAAGATAAAAATTGGGCTTTTTCTTAGCAGTGGCTTTCTGGAACTCTTGTATGGCGTTTTTGAGTTCAAGTGACAGGATTGAGGCCCAGGGAAAGATTCACCCGTAGTTATAATATGATGAGCGATGGGATCCCATTCCTCTTTAAAGAAAGAACAGTTGGGAAGATCATAAAGCCTGCACAACATCGCTGCAAGCAGGGAGTAAGGCTCTTTAAACCATTCAACGAGGTACAGTTGGTCTTTCCTCTTGGAAAACTTGCGTGGTTCAATCATCCAGGATTTAAGCATTTGGTCGAAATTGAATCTGGATTTGGCAGCTTTAACAAAGTCTGCATCGAGGAGCTGTGTAAAAGGTTTAAAAGCATAAATCTTGACAAAGGTTTCAGAGCGGAAATTGGCTAGCTGAGACCCGGTACTGGTATTGAACGAACGATCTTTCACATTGGCGTGGTCTATGATCCATCTAACGGCATCATTATAAGGTAAGATGGTCGGTCTTGCAGCAATCATATGTAGGCCAGACTCTCTAATTTTCTCATAAACAAGTTGGTCACTTTGGAAATCTGAGAGGTCATTGTTATCGAAGATAGAATAAACCCGAGACCGGTCCGAATGATAAGTTTCAGTCACTCGGCCACTAGTATCAGAAAAGACACCGAAATTCGGGTCTTTGGTGAACATGTCCTTCTGAAGATTTTTACTCACGGTAAATCTGGGGGTTTTGGATGTTGCCATGTATTGTTTTGAATACTCGTACCAGAAATTAAAACTGAATTATATAGGAAGCACAGTAAACAATTCAAATTGTGAGAAAGTGACTAGGTAACCAACCTGAAACTGTAGTAAACAATGTCGGAATCGCGCAGTAAAATTTGGAGGTAAAATCACACGGCAGTAAAAACAGTGAAAATCGTAAACAAAACTATCATATTTATAATTTCTGGGAAATAATACAGACCGTCAGATGTGGGTAAAAAGAACAGTCAGGATCAGTTAAGCGAGATGCGGGATCAAAAACGAAATCGTAAGATTAATAATCATTCCGCAACCCGCACCCTGCAACTTGCGGGATGCGGAATCGCAAAATGACGAAAAATTATTCAATCAGCTCCGCATTCTACATTTCGCATCTTGCGAGATGCGGGATGCGGATTGCAGACATACACAAACCAAAATGTAAACAAATGATAACCCCACAACCCGCATTCCGCAACTTGCGGGATGCGGGATGCGGGTTGACTAGAGTAAACACACATGAAAACCCTCCCGCATCCCTCATTTGTGGGATGTGGGATGCCGGTTTGAAAAATGAAATATCAACTAAAGGGTTTCCCGCATTCCGCAACTTGCAGGTTACGGGATGCAGAACGTCAAAACAATCCAAACAAAAACCCAATCTTTCTGCATTTAAAACAAAGAAATCAAACATGGATTTTTTTTGGAAATTTGGTTAAGTTAAGGAATCCCAAGAGTCAAATAAAAATCTTAATGAAGCCCTTTAAGATTACGAAGAGTCTTACCAAGTAATCTTCGTATGTATAATTGAGCTCCCGTGTCAAAATGACATGGGATCTGTTGTACCTACAACAGTCCTCCATGCAGACTGCCTAGCATGGAGGCACTTACCAGCTCAGGCAGGTGGGTAGAGTGTGAGATGCACTCTGCCATGTTTCATGGGTCCAGCAGTGGAGACATGCAGTGTATCTAGTCACTTTTGTCAGATACATGCAAAAGTGCATGCATGCAATTTTATTTTTGGCACCAAAAGTGAAATTAGGGTTTTGGAAACCTAATTAGGGTTTGATGACCTAATTTCAAGTTGACCTATAAAAAGGCACTGAGGGTGCATAAGTCATTATCTTTTGTGTGCATCAGGAGATCAGAGCAGCTATGAGCTAAGTCACATAGTTCGGGTTCGGGTTCAGGTTCGACAAGGATTAGGTTCGGTTCAGGTTCGAATTTTCCGATGAGGTTCGGATGAGGTTCGACAATAGGTTCGACTATATATATATAAACTTTCTTCATATACTCCCCCTTCACTAATTTTCTACACCCCATCGCCCATAGGATTCAAAGCACTTAGGTCACACTATTCATAATTCCGTCATATATACTTGTTGTTTATGACATTTCTGCTTACAGATTTGTACTTCTAAGAGTAGATTTTTGTGGTTTAACAATGGATTTACATGCTTCCCACAGCAGTAGTTTGTTTTCAGGGGTAAATCTAAGTTCTTATTTGTTGTTTGGTGTGTTCTTATGTAGACTACATGTATGATATTTCAAATTACAAGAGCATTTAATTTATAGACAACATAAATAAATAGAGAGCACTTAATCTATAGACATCATAAATAAATCAAGAGCATTTAATTTATAGACAACATTATATTTATAGATAAGATAAATAAATAGAGAGCATTTAATTCATAGACAGCATAAATAAATAGAGAGCATTTAATTTATTGGTATTATGTGTTTTTCTTTAATTTGAATTTTTTTCAGTAAAAGGATTGAACCTCAAATTGTTTTTTCCTTTAGGTTCACCTTCAGGTTCGCCTTCAGATTCGTCTTTAGGTTCGGGTTCGACATTAGGTTTGCCTTCAGGTTCGGGTTCGACGAGGTTTGGGTTCGCCTTCATGTTCGTGTTCGACGAGGTTTGGGGTTGGCTTCAGGTTCGACATTAAGTTCGGCGAACTTGAACGAATTTCAAATTTTTTTGAGGTTCGCCGAACCTTGAACCTCAAGGATTAGGTTCAGCGAACCCTGTGACTTAGGCTCTGAGTAGCAGTTGACCAAAGGAGGGTGTGCCATCTGAGATAGTTGGGGGCGCATTCTTGAGGGCAGTGAGAGATCAAATTCTCAAAGAGTGAGGAGATCCATCATCAGGGAAGTGAGAGAGAGATTCTCCACTGTGCATCTTCAGCGACTAAAGAGCAGCAGCAGCGGCAACAGAGTGAGTTGCTGGAGGAGGACGTCAGCAGCAACACGTCACACGTGTGGGACGTGAGGGAGTTGTTGCACATCTGCTGAGGGGTAGAGAGGGCCCAAAGTGTTGTGGGTTTTCTTCAGTGACTGAGGAAAGACTTTCTGTGATCAGTCAGAATCAGACTGATAACAGATCGGTTGAGTTGTGCCTCAGAGGAGTGAGGACGCAATTGTACAGCTAGGGTACATTTTCGGTGTTGGAGAACGTTTTTCCACTTTCAGATCTGAGCAAAGCAGAGCAAATAGCTGAGAGAGCATTCTTCAGAGAGTTAGATATAGAGTACAGTGTTCAGTGACTGATAGAGTTGAGTTGAGAAATCCAACGTGAGGGTGTGCTGCTGGGGGCGCATTTTCCAAGTGTAGCAGCTGCAACTGCTGTAGATCTAGGGCTTTGGCCCTTCAGGTTCATCCACTTGGATCTAAACTCATTCTGTACCTCTTCTATATTTGTTTGCTCTAGGCTCGAGAAAGTAGAAAGCCCCACAGTTTGTTGGTTTTCCCCATTGGGGTTTCCAGGGTAAAATTCCGTGTCTTATGTGATTACCTGAATGAGTAAGGATTTTCATGTGCTGCAAGTTTTAAATAGATTTGAAGTACAGTTCATATTGGTTTAGTGAATTTTGTTGCCAGATTGATTATCCTAATTTCTCAGAGCGAGTGGAGACCTCTGAGAAAAACTAATAAGATCTAGAGGAATCATGTTTTACACCCACTAATCAGTCAAAACCAAAGCCCTTTCCATGCATATGAAAGCTAGATTGACATCCTAGTCATAGTGATCGGAGAACTTATCACTTTTCACCACGAGACCGGCATTCTTATTGCCAAAATTCTGCATATCTATCAATTGTTAAGAGCTGTAGATGTAAAAACTTTGGTACAGGACCTATTATCAGAATTGGTTGTGGATGGACTAATGGTCGATCATGGGGACATCTAAACTCTAGCTTGAGGGCATCTTATCAATGTTTTTCATCCATTGTACAACAACGCAATCCTCATCGCTCTTTATGAATTGATTTAATGTAGTTGTCTTTGTCTTTGACATTTTTCAATGACACCCTTTCTTGAGTAATTACCTGCTTGAAGCATTTGTGTTGGTCCTCCACACCCTTGGTTGTGGCATCTTCATCAAATCACTTTCAATTTCAATATGGTTTTTCCATCATGTTTGTTCTTTCTTACAGACTATTTCTTGAATATTTCTAACGCTTAAGATATAACTTCCATTAAGAGCATGTCAGCACTGGTCAATATTTCACATGGGAATTAATCCTAATATCCATATATTTAATTGGGGTGCGGTCATATTCAAGACATCGTTCCCAAATCTTCCATAGGGGCCAACAAACTCAACATGGGATGAACAAAGTCATAATTAAGGGGAATTATCATAATGTCCCTTCCTTACTAGGATGTTGCTAGCTCCAAGATGTTGTCAACGTTCATTATCATTTCAACAATTAATCCAAAACTTTTTATATTTAGTTAGAGTCATCCCAAAGTCATAATTAAGGTTGATTATCATAATGTCCCTTCCTTGCTTGGAGTTTGTTGGCTCCAAGATGGTGTCAACGTTAATCATCATTTCAACAACTAATCCAAAAATTAATATATTTAGAGTATTGTCGTATTTAAGACATCTTTCTGAAATATTCCATGATGTCCCTTCCTTAACCCTATAAAACTGGGTATGTTAGTGTATAATATTAACTTAGGTTTGTATTATCACTAACATTTATTATTATTATTTTTATTGATATAATAAATTATATTATATTAAAAAAATAATAATCCCTGAAGTGTGGCCAAAGTAACAACTCCTGTATTGTATTATATATATTAGGCCTTGTGACCATTGTAGTGGATCAACACAAAACAGTGAATTTATTAAATATTGGCCTTCAAGCGCATCATGTGTCATCATGTAATCATGTTGCATGGAGTTAATCTTTTATAAATATAGGATACTAGGTTTGGGCCAAAACAGCTCAAGAAGATCATGTGTTGGGCCACGTTTCCCATTCAGAAAATGCACCCAAAACATTTCAGCATGTTTCCCAGCTGTACAAAACGCACTTCAATACCTGGTATAGTTCCATGCACAGAAACGCAGGGGCACAAGTTTCACGCAACATAGTTTAGAGGGTTTGTTTCAATAAGCTCAGACAATGGCAAAGAGTTCTACCCATGGCATGTTTTTGCTTCTATTATCTACAGCTAAATTACAAGCACAAATGGTCAGGACAAAAAACATGGTAATTACTAATATTTCTTTGTCCTTGGTTATATTTCCAAAGGTCCAAAACACCATGACTAAGCTATATCAGAAATATGACAGATAACTAACTGCTAATAATACCAATACCGTAGCCCGAGGGGTTAGCTCAACTGGTCATTGTCAATATTGCTGGGCGTTCGGCTAATTCCGTGCTAAAATGCCCAGTTCAAATCCCCCCAGGTTAGTGCACTTGTGTACACCAACAGCTTCAGTAGAGATGCCATTTGCAAATGTGGGGAAGCATCCCTTGGGTTTCCCCTCAAGGTTTTCCTTGGGAAAATAATACCAACGATGTCCACTAATCAATCTAAGTCATTATTAGTATATTACATTGTGTGCAAAACTTTAAGTGCTCTACCCTAACAACACAAAATGTTTTTTCCTGAAATGCAAGAGTTAATGTCAAGTTAATGCCGTGTCATGGAATGTAGAAAAGCAAATGCACATGAGTGCATGTTTATTGCTTCTATTCCCTCAAGTTAGAATACCCAAAAGAGTGAGAAAAATCAAAATGGAACTTGTAATAATCCTTTTTTCATATTGAAGCTAAACAAAATGTACCATAAATAGAGCTAAAGTAAAGACTTACAGGGACAGAGTTCATCTGCGTCAATCTTTTGCCAACTTCCCCATCCAAAGCATAAAACTCATCCGAAAGCTCAAGAGATGTATAGACATCCTCGGAACCATCTTGGAACCTTCTTTCAGGACTTGAAGAGGGACTAGGTACCTCCTGTTCATGACTTGTTTCTTCTAGTTCCTCAATATGCGATGCACCTGATTACAAGAATTCCAATTCAATAACCTGTACCTAATTTCAGATAAATATAAAATAGTAAAATGTCATAGGAATGCAAGTTTCATGCCTAACTGAAATATTCATTAACCTGGTTTTTTATACCTTCACCAGATATTCGCTGGCTTGGAGAAAGCCAATCCTGTGCAAGTATTGAGGCCTGTAAATGATCTTCAGCAGGGTGTGGGTCACCTGATGCTTCCACAGCTGCCAGATGAGATAATTCTTCTTGAAGGGCATGTGCAATGATCTCATCATTTTCTACGTTACTGGGCTCTCTTGGCAATTCAGGTTCTACTACCTGTATCCCCTGATATAAAGTAGTGTCACTTAATTGAGTAGCATTAATTCGATAACCTGTGTTGGAAAAAGAATCTCCATCAAGAAGATGGAGACCCCAACGGACAACATCTTGATCTGTCTCATATGTCACCATTTCCTCAGACAACTTAATTTCCGTTAAGTGTTGTTGCCTGGATAAGGACCCGTATGTTGAATTCAAGCTTGGAATCAATTTACCCTCTATCAGTTAACTGCTATTACAACCTGCCTGCAAATACAGGTTGTCTTGACTCCTTTATCAGGTGATCTAATAGCTAATTTTCAAGTATATAACATATTGTACTCTACTCCACATTTCAGATGTGCACCATACTAACAAAGTTGAGTCCACAGGTAGAAGATAAGTCAATATCAGATACGTGTAAACTAGACAAATACAGAACACTCATATCTGGTAATAAGGTCACCGCTGCTTCATTGGCCCCTGTTCAAAAAGGAAAGAAAACACAGTTATCACATATTTCTAAGAGCTTTTACAAAGAAACCATTCATGAAATTCAAATGCAAATGATATTCTCTGATCTGTAGCACAATTGAATGTCTCTTTCTATTTAGATCAAATAAATATGAAAATTAAGTTTCCCATGTCTACAAAAAGTGTAAAATATATGTTATGAAATGACTAGTTTTTACAACATCCATTTGTATCAATCAATGTCACACAGGTTCAGGTAGGAGTGTGTGCAGTTGTGGGTACAAGTGCGGCATGGATGAAACCTTTTAAACTACAAGTATGGTGATGCATTGATGTTTCTTTGTAAATGAGGTCATATGGATTGCAGAAGCAACAAGTATGAGTGCAGCTAAAAGAGGGATAGAAGAATCCGTGCAACTATGGTATCAATGAAACAATAGACATAAGTTTATGTTTGTCACCCTATGGGCATATTGTCTAGTGACAGGTTGGAACTCTTCATGCGTAAGTAACCCAGGTTCAATTCCCTATCTGCATGCTTCAAAGTTCTTCCTTCAATGGAGACAAGATGCAAACCAGAACAACCTTAAAGGCCTATAGTTGTGATGTTTCTCAAACCAGAAAATACCAACTCCATGTCCTAGATGATTTTGATGGCACAGATCATAAGAACTTAGGGTGCATATTCATAGAGAGAGAAAATAAAGAATTAGCAGTATTATTAATTTTGCAATAATACATCTTTCAAGCAACCTTACATCATCTACCACTAAAATTTATAGCATTCGTGAGCAGTGAAGGTGGTTTAACCACCTAACCTTTAACCAAAACATCTAAATGTTAGAGTCACATGTCATTAATATAAAGTGACCATTATACAATTTTCTGTTAATCCTAAATATTATTGGATTGCTAATCAATGTTATGAAAGACTGCTAAATCAACTCAATTTGATTGAGTCTGATCAGTTTTTGGCCCAAACCAGTTAAAAGTTAGAACTGGTGGTCCACACAACTGAGTTAGACCAAAATCAGTTAATCTATTGAGTCAAGCTTGACTTAGCCTAGCCCAATCATGATAACTCAAGTCTCCCACCCGCAGGTCCCGTCAACAAAAAATAATTAAAAATAAATAATAAATAAACAAGGTCTGGGAATTTCCCAGTACAAATTGACTTTAATGCAAATCAAAAATTTCACCTCTATCCTAGAGGTCTCCAGTATCTTAACCCTAAGAATTTTCAGCCGCAGGGCTGTGTTGGAGGAGCCTAGTCAACCTAGTCAACAAGCAAACATAGTTGACTATTTAGTCAGGTCTATCGATCTGACCAATTTGACTATTTAGTTGGGTCGGTCAACCGACGAGGTAGTTAAGGAAGTTATAACTACCTCCATGATTGTAATCCTATATAAAAATATGTAAGGCAAATGCTGCTAGCTGATTTATCATATAATAATAAAATAGACTACTTGTTGATAATGCCACTATTACTTTCTTTTCTTCTCTCTTTCTAAGTATGCATTCATTTATATTACCTTCTTGTATATTATGATTGGTCTTGTGCACTACTGGTAACTACGCCCTGTGTAATCCCATAAATTAGAAAATTGGTTCCATTGCAACTTGCCAGTAGTACATAACCCGAGACTTGTAGAATAGCGCAGGCATGCATAGATGTTGAGCAAGGAAGAGATTTGTAGGTGATGTAAAATTTTCAGACCCCAACCCAATTTCAAGTCTCAATGAGAATTTATGGTTTAATGCCCAACCCACATGTGCATATCAATAAAAATTGCTTTTTCTCATAAACAAGGAACACATGAAATCTAATTTCAAATACTGAAATGAAAAACAGTAAATTCAAACCACAAATTTGACACGATATTTTTTTTATCAAAGATCCTGGAAAAAGCCCTTGCGGAAAAACCAGTGAGAGAGATGATATTTTTTATTATTTCAAGAGCCCACAGAAAAGATTTTTACAGCAGAATATTTCAGCAATAAATTCACCAACTTATTTCAAAAACTGTGCATCAAATCTTCCTTGGAAACTGTGCCAAACTTCTCGAAAACTGTGCTCAGTCTTCCATACTGCTGTATGGACAGTCGTAATTCATGCCCAGAATTTCTGTAGGTGACCGTATTGACCTGTGAGGAATTTCACAGCAAAACAGAGCCTCGAAAATTGTGCCAATCTCTGCCCTTGATTTTATGTCCCTTTGTGCTGCTGTACGGATCTGCAATAAATGACTGCAGCTCAGATTTCCGTACTGTATGGACTGCCTGCTGCTGAAAAGATTCTCAATTTGCGTGCCTTCCCTTGCTTGGAAAGTGCACCCTCCCTGCTGCCAACACTATCAGTTTTCTTCAGCTCCCTCTCTTTGTCTCTCTCTCTTGCTCTCTCTTCAACTCTCATGAAAAATGAATGTGTCTAAACCCTTTCCTTTGCTATTTTGTTCATTAGGTGAGAAATGACCTAACCGAAAGATCCAAAGGTTAAGATTTGATCTTGGACCATCTAAATCCATGGCTGAGATAAAAACACTTTATTCTCATAACTTAAGTCACTTTTCTCATTAAATGTCCATAAATTCACTTCATATCTCATAAAGTGAAATTAACTTTATATCTCATAAACTTTAAAGTCACTGACTAAAGGGTCTCATTTGGACATTTCCCCTTTCAAGCCACTAGGGGAACACTTGTCCAAGGAACAACTTTTAACAGGTGGTGGCATAGAAAAGTTGAGGATTATCTAAAAATTTAGACCAGGAGAAATCAACTAACTATTTCATAGGCCAGATCACTATTCTTCACAAAAACACAAAAGAGATTCTTCGAGTCTATTCCCATGGAGATAAAGAAGTTGCTTGATAGACTTGCTCATGAACAAGATGACTAAAGACAAGAAATTGCTGTTGAAACTAAATAACTGAGACCAAACAAATTTGTACGAGTGGGTAGAGCAAACTGCCGACAAGTTTTGCAAAGAAAAAGCAGTCGAAGAGCAAACCTCTCTAGACAACATAAAGAGAAGAGTTTATGATGATTTGCACGAAAATTTCCTTTGCACTGTACCAGTATCATTGCATAAAGTTTCTCATAGACAATGGCGTCAACCATATCCTAGAAGCACAACCTCTAGTACACACCTCTTTCACGACTAATTGGAAGAAAAAGCAAGAAGAGTGGTAATATTTCTTGAGCAAATAATTATCATGGCCTCCATCGTCAATCTAGAGTAAGTTCGAGGTTGACGATGGGGGGCAAGACACTAATGAAATGCCTCGAGGGAGAAAAGCCTTAGTTGACCTGTTTTAAAGAAGGGAGAGGACCAAGCAAAGTAACGATGCCCATAAAAGGACGATCAACTGAACGAGAATATACACTTGATGGAGAAACAAAGAGAACAAAAAGGATGGAGGATTATAAACATTTAGTCGACTTGCAAAACTTAGAGAGACAAATGGCAGAAAAAGAGATCAGAACTTCGAGATCCTATAGATGCACGTAGACTAAAAACACAAGAGAAAGACAGAGCATTGGGTCAATGGTATACCAACCCTTCCTAAGCCATACGTTGCAGAATACCTAGGTGAGGAAAAGGAGGTAACTACAACAAGTTCAAAAGTTTTTGTCCATGAGGAGCGACAGGCTGACGATGAGCTAACCCCATTTGAGTCGAGTGATGATCAATCAGATGTGGAATTGGAAGTTGTTGCGATGGTTCACAATTCGGAAGAAGGCCAAAATATTGTGGAGACAAGCCTTGAGCCTTTGCATATCTCAAAGGATGAAATGGAATTCGACGAGTCTACACTTGCAAATTTTCTCAGAGCGAATAGTTCTATAGCCAATAAAATATTAAGGCATCGGTTACATCTAGCCTGGACAAGTGATCGATAATATTTGGGTTCAAAGGTCACAAAGAGAAGGGAATTGGATAAGCATCACCCCTTAAAATTGCCAGGGGTAATATTTGGGTTGTTTGCTTGTTCACTTCGAGGATCTCACGAAATGCCCCCTAGTCAAATTTAGTATTTATGGAAAGTCAAATGCCAGAGAGCAAAAGGTGCATTGAAGAGGCAAGATTGAAAACAAACAACTTCACCATGGATAAAGATGAGCATTATCAGACATACAACCTTGAGCAACCAAAAGTAGTTGCTAGAAGAAAAGAAAATTCAAGTCAAACCATAGTAGTCAAGGATCGAACTCATGGATTCATTAATCACAATCGACTCAATCAACCCACTCGATTTAGTCGAACCATAATCGACCATCTCCTCTGCCACCTACTGTAAATTTATCAGCTCTACAAATATGTTGCAATATATCATTGGGAATCTCCCCCTTTATGAGGGAGACGAAGATCCAAAGAGATATTGGTTTGTCTATGAGAAGATCAGGACTCCCAAGATGTCACAGATGAAACAAAACAAATGGAGTAATCTGTCGGCATAGTTCATGAATTACATAGAAAATCAAAACATAAATGAAATTAAACAAAAAAAAATCACTTTTTCAAGACCCAAGATGTCAAACACCTGGCAACGCGAAGACTCTAAGAGTTCAAACAGATGCCAAACCAATTAGTGAGATTATGTCAATAAGTTCAACTATTTGCTCAATCAAATCCCGTGAAAATCGATGTGAACTCCTAGTCCAATGCTTTGTGGCCAGACTAATACAAATAATCAAGGCCCCTCTAAGAATACATGAAATTAAAACATATGAAGGCGCCCTTAAAAAGATTAGCAAATTGAATCCGATGATCATGGCCCAACCATAATGACAGACATACGATTAGAAGAAAAAATGGAAGTTATGCAAAGATCTTTTCAGGAGCTTACATTATGCAAAACTGACGAACATACTAAGGATAAATGCAAATATAGAAAACCAACTGAAAGCCAACAGGATGTCCAGGAAGTACACACAATGTTATTGTCAAATTTGTGAAAGTGTGTCGCATCATTCATGATTCTACACAAGACTATCTGCATAATTTGAAAAATGCAAAACCTAAATTGTGTGTCACTTGTGAGGAGTCTTCACATATTACAACAGAATGTCAACTAAACGGTAAAAATCAACCAAACTATCAAAAAAGTATATCACACGCAGTTGACTGATCAAAACCAACAAAACAATGGCTATGGAGGCAAGGGTAGAGGTGGGCATGGTGGTCATGGTCGATATGGGGTCAAAGGAGGTGGACATGGTGGTCGAGGAATATTTGAAAATAAACATTGTGTCATATGTTTTAAAGATCATTTAAGCCCAAATTATCCTGTGAAAGACAGCACAAATTTAAAATTTTGTGCTAAATGTGGAGTGGGAGATCACTCCCTAGAAGGATTGTCCCACTATGCTTGAGAAGATAATGAACAAAGAGAATGTAAATCTAGTGCAAATCATTCCCAAGCACAAAGCCCTAAATTTAAAAGGCCTAAATGTCACCAAGTCTGGAGCCAAAAAGGACAAAAATACAATCATTCAGAAGACCCTCGTTGCACATGACGATAAGAAAGGAAAAGAATAATATCCGGATCCGTAGAAAGAAATACAAATCATTAAAGAAGCCATGAACCTAAATGAAGAACTATCTAACGAAGACAATTTGCAAATACACAAAAAGGGAGCAAAGTCAACCAGACAAAACTGTTGAACTAAACAAATTTCGAACTCTTTTGAATGAAGAAGAATATGTTGTTGGACTCTTAGAATTGATGGTGATTCTAAGAAGTTTCAAAGGTAACAAAACGATGAAAAATCTATGCCATTTAAGCCAAGAGGAGAAATATGCTACTACAACCCACATCTCTATTTGGAAATTCACGTGTACTTTACCGCGATGTTGTAGTTGACTTTGGCTCTCAAGTAAATATCTTACCAAAAGACACATGGCCAAAATGGCAAGAACTAACCTCATTAGGTCAAGAAATTTCCTGAAATTAGTAGATCAAAGGTTTGTGGAACCTATCAGGCTATCGAGGAATGGAAAAACAAAATTTATGTGAATTACAACAATAGTCGACTTTGAGGTAATAGACTTGATCGAAGGAACAACAACATATCCGGCTTTAGTCGATCAAACTTGGAGAGAAATTAAAGCAACCATATCTTTGGAAAAAAAATAGAATAAAGCTAAAAGATGGAAGAAGAATAATTATCCCTTTGGACCCAAAAGAAGGCAAGCCCTAGTTAGACCCACATGATGAAAATTTGGATATTAGAAAGCCCTACCAGGTGATCCAAAATAGATCATATCGAACCTAACAATCAAGGAGAATTGCACCGGAGTACACCCCTATCAACAGGACAAAATTCTAAAAAAATTATAAGATTGGAAGATGAAGAACTACGAAGCAAAAGTGAGAGATTGTTGGATGATTAAAGGTATACCTATAGACAATTTTAAAACGTGTTTTTCCATTTGATCAGTCGCAAAAGTTGGAAAAAAGATAGCCGACAATACCCTGAAAATTTTGGAACCCCAACCCGGTTTCAAGTTTAGTTTCACTGCATGTAGTTTAATGCCCAAACTCCAGCATGCATAATCATTTATAGTTAAAAATTTTCACTTGTGTTTGAAACACATGGAATTCTTTCAACATAAACAAGTCAGATATTAAAACCCGGCCAATTTTTCACAATCAGAAAATTAAAACAGCCAACACACACATGAAATTTAGCCTCAGAATTTTGACCAAAATGGTCCTGGAAAAACCCCGAAGGGAAAACCTGTTTTCAGAGAGAGATTTATTTCTTCAAGCAAAATTACAAAACAAAACAGAAGTACTTATCTCCCTTTTCTTCTCGAAAAACGTGTCAGTCTCACTGACAGTCCGTTGTACAGACTACATTAATTACAGTGCTATACGGTCGCACACATGTGGTTGTACAACCTCAGTAATTGTTGTACAGCCCTCGAAATTCATGCCAACTGCTACAGGATTTTTCTGCCTCAAAAAACGTTCCTGCCAGGGCCAAATTTAATGTTGTACGGTCTCATTAAATGTTGTATGGATTGCTGTACGGATGCATTAATTGTTGTACCTGCTGCTTCAATTTATGTGCCTATTTTCAGCCTTGAAAACAATGCCAACCTCCTCAATTTATGTGCCTGGTATTGTCTAGTATAAATGATGGTACAGCCTGCTTTGAAATTTGTGCCCACTCCTTGGAATTTGTGCCCTGCTCAGTCTTCTCAATTTCTATGCAAGGGTTTTTCCTCTTCCTCAAAATCGACTTCTCTCTTCTCCAAAATTCTCTTTTGTGAAAGTAACAATGAATCTCTCAATGCCTTTCCCTAGCCTTTTTGTTTGAGTAACCACCACTTGAAAAATCAATGGCCTAGATTAAAATATAACTAGATAAGATCTAGGGCTCATGTTAAATCTCGTTTTTCTCATTAAAAGCATTTAATTCACTTTTAAATAATAAATGAGACATTATTACTCACCCACCTTTTTAATTCTCATAAAGTCACATTTTAAATATCTTAATAACTCAAACTCACTTTATAAAAATAAAGTCATTCTCACTTTAAAAGTACTATGGACCACAAAGTTTAAGTGTTCATGTCCACCCTAGGCATCACAAGGTGAACAAACACTTCCTTGGTAATTTTTCAACACTCCCTCTTACCATGGAAGCTATTCTTCACCACTCCCATCTTGTCTCTAAAATGAATATGCTTTCCTCTTTCCAAAGACTTTGTGAGAATGCCAGCCACCTACTCCTCAGTAGATATGTACTATAACTCAACAGCTTCCCTCTAAACATAATCTCTGATGAAGTGATATCTGATCTCTATGCGTTTAGACCTGTCATGGAATACTAGATTCTCAAAGAGACTGATGCAACTTTTATTGTCACAGTATATAATTGTAAGCCTCAACTCCTGATCAAACAAGTCAACCATCAACTTGCGAAGCCACAATGCCTCGCAGCTAGCCTAATTGGCTGCCATATACTCGGCCTCAGTAGAACTCAAAGCAACGAATTTTTGTTTTCTGCTGAACCACAGCTCTTTTGCCAAGCCCAAACTAAAACAACCACCAAAAGTGCTCTTCCAATCTGATGCAGTGGCTACCCAATCTGAATCTGTGAAGCCAATCAAACCCACTTCATATGATCCCCTGTAGTCTAGACCATCATAATCTACTGCCCAACAATATATCTCAAAACATGTTTTGCAGCTACCCAGTGCACTCTCTTGGGCTCCATCATGAACTAGCTGAGAGTGTTCACTACAAAACATATATCTAGTCTGGTGTTAACCAGATACATCAACGAACCAATGAGCTACTTGTATAAGGTAGACTCAACCAACTCTCCCTCAGAAGCATGAATCTTCTTCTAGTTGGTGATCATGGGTGTGGACATTGGTCTGCAACCCTCCATCTGAAATCTCTTCAGAACATTAGCTGCATATTTTCCCTACTCCAGGAAAACATGTCCATTCTCTTGCCATACCTCCATACCCAAATAATAATGCATCAGCCCAAGGTCGATCATCTCAAACTCTGAAGCAAGATCTCTCTTACAAGTTGCAATTAGGTGTTCCTCCCCTGTGATAAACAAATCATCAACATATAGCAAAAGAATGAGCAGATCACCTCCAACCAGAATGAAATATAGGTTGGGATCAACCCCACTCTTCTAAAACCCAATCAACAGCAAGTATGAGTCAATCCTTGAATACCAAGCTCGAGGAGCTTGCTTCAGCCCATACAAGGTCTTTTCCAGCCTGCATACATGTGAATCTCTCCCATGCAACTCAAAGCCCTGTGGCTACTTCAGATACACCTCCTCCTCCAAAAGACCATTCAGAAATGCGGTCTTCACATCCATGTGGTGGATCCTCCAACCCATCTCTGTAACTATGGATATCACTAATCTAATGGAAGAATAACGAGCAGCCACCGCAAAAGTCTCCTCATAGTCAAATCCCTCAACCTGTGAGAACCCCCGCACTATAAACCGATCCTTGTAGTTCTCAATGCTGCCATCCGCAGCATGCTTTATTTTCTACAACCACTTAGAAGTCACAACTAACTTCCTCTCTGGTCATGGAACAACCTCCCACACATCATTCTTCATGATGGAATTGTACTCTTCCATCATGGAATCTCTGCAAACTTGATGTGTGGATGCCTCCTCAACGGTAGTAGGCTCTTACTCATGCAAGCTAGTCACCACTGCCATGTAGCTAGAAAACGTCTCTACTGTCTTACTCTCCCTGAGCTCCCTCCTGGGTGGCCCCACAGACTCCTCAGCTTCTTTCACAAGCTCCTTAAGCCAACTTGGCTTTCTCTTCCTGGAAGTAGCTTCCTGTGGCAGACCCTCCTCTACATCCTCATCTGACGACTGTCTCCCTAAAGAAGTACCTGTGGTTTGAGATCCTGTGCCTAGTGAACCTGAACCAAGTGATCCTCAATCACATAAAGGTGAAACCTGTGAACCTGTAATCTGAGAACATGTCCCTGTACCAGAAGTACCTGTAGACTGTGTTCCTAACACTGATGATCCAAACACCTATGGACCAGTCACACCTGAGACCTATGACCCTATATTGAGATGTTGTCACCTGTGAAGCAGAAACTTGTTGCTCCTCCATCTCAAACTCCCAAGATCTCCTAAAGGCCCGCTCCTCATCAAATCTCACCTCCCTCCTCACTACAACTTTCCTCTGTGCAGGAAGATATATGCGAAAGGCCTTTGAAGTCTCATCATATCCAACAAAGATGTCTTTCTCTGCAGTAGCCTCCTAACTTTGTCCTCTTCTCAAAAGAAACATGTGAATATGTAAGGCATCGAAAAATGCAGAAGTGGCCTATCTCAGGCTTCTTCCCAGTTAACATCTCCTCAAGAGTTTTACTCCTCAATGCTAAGTGAGGACTCATGTTTTGAACATAAACAGCAGTACTACAAGCCTCAGCCTATAGAAAATAAAGGAAGACTATGGTCATGCAACATGGCTCTCGCTGCTCCTACCATTGCATGGTTCTAACTTCTTCCTTTCTGCAACTCCATTTTGTTGTGGAGTGTAAGGAACTGTCAACTGCCTCTTTATCCCCTCCTATCTGCAATACTCATCAAACTCCTTGGAGGTATACTCACCCCCATTGTCTGATCTGAGTACTATGAACCTCCTCCATGTTTGGTTCTCCACAAGAGCTTTGAACTCTTGGAACCTATTCAAGACTTCTTCTGACTTCTTGCTCCTCGAGAAAAAGATCCAGGTGTTCCTGGAATAATCATCAATGAATGTAATGTACTACTCAAAACCTGTCAAAGAGGCAGATGACATGGGAACACACAAGTCTAAATGAATTAGATCAAGCACTCCCTTTAATCTGGTGTCACTGCTTGGAAAAGCAGTCTTGGTGTACTTTTCCAAAGCACACCCCCTACACACACAACTATATTTTGTGTTGAAATCTGGCAAACCTGTAGTTATGTCTCTCAGCATCCTCAAAGCTAGATGATGAAGATGGACCATCCTCCTGTGCAACAACTCGCACAACTCATTGTTGTTGCTAATATGTGCCAGTGCATGATGAGTCTTGAAGAGAAGCTTGTACAGTTTCCCACATCTAACTCCGATGGCATATGAAGCAAATGGTCTTGCTGCCTTGGGAAAGACACGAACTTTCCCATCTAGGACATATACTCCAAAACCCCTATCCTTGATAATGGAAACTGAAACAAGGTTCTTCTTCAGACCACGAACGTACAAGACATCCCTCAAAGTCATGGGCTCCATGGACTTCCTCTCAAAAACGACAATCCCATGCCCAGCTACTTTCACCATTGTATCATCACCCAACCCCACCTCCAGATCCAAGCTTGTCTCAGTCATCTCAGTGAACATGTCTAAAACACCTGTCATATGGCTTGAAGCCCCATTGTCAATATTCCACGTGGAAGGAGTGGTGGATGCACTCAATGAATGCCCAACTATCATGGAATGCTCCATCTGGTCCTCCATATCATCACTCATGAGAGATGATGCTCTCTATACAACCACCAGCAAAGAGAGAAACTCTCTCTCAAATCTCGCAGCATACTCATCATTCTCCGTTGTTGTTGTTGTCTATTGTTTCTTCTTCTTGTTTGGACATTGCCCCGCGTAGTGCCCAAACTTCTGACAAGCAAAGCATTTCACTTTGCTCATGTCCTTCTTCTGCTCACCTGTCTGCTGCTTGGTCCCACCCTTAGGACCCTTCTTGAACTTCTTCTTCTTACCCTTCACTGCTAAAGCCACATTCTCCTCTTCATCTTTGTTGTGAGACGTACTCCCTTGTGCATACCCTCTACGGGTCTCCTCCTGTATAAAATCGTCCCCAAGACGATCCCATGTGGGCATATGCTCATAAGCAACCACTGACTCCACAAATACAACCCATGGCTTTGTCACGCCATTCAAAGTTGTGCAAACTAACTCAGCATCCAATACTCTCTCCCCCACCACTCCAAGCTCATCTCAAACCTGTGTAAATCCTAGTAAGGTAAGAAACCATGTTCTCCCCCTTGTTCATCCAAGTAATGTTCAGCTTCTCCCCTAACACCACTTTCTGATTTTCATTGAAACTCTAGTATAAGTTGCGCAAAGTTGTCAACATCTGATGAACATAATATTTCCCGTATATATGTGGAATTACACGGTCTTTTATGGCATCAGGTATGATTCTTTTTGCTTTAATGTCTTGTTTGTCAAATACGGCCTTATCAACTTTAACTGTAGGAACTGTGACTGGATTGGCAGAGGTATTGTTCACTATGTCCCATAGTTCATTCTCCTGCAGTATCAACAGTATTCAAGCCTTCCATGGGATAAAATTAACTACCCTATCCAACGTGTCTTCCAACCTAAGTCCAATAGCCATCACTGCAAATCAGCCCAAAAACCTGTTTCTTCACAAAACCTTGTTTTCTCTTATTTCTCCAAGTCTCAAATTTCAATCTGAGTTTTAGTTTCAGCCCTCACTTCAGCTTTGATACCATGAAATTTTTGGAACCCCAACCTGGTTTCAAGTTTAGTTTCACTGTATGTAGTTTAATGCCGAAACCCCAGCATACATAATCATTTACAATTAAAAAATTTCACTTATGCTTGAAACACATGGAATTCTTTCAACATAAACAACTCAGAAATTTAAATCGCAGCCAATTTTTTCACAATCAAAAAATTATAACAACCAACACACATGAAATTTAGACTCATAATTGACCAAAATGGTCCAAGAAAAACCCCGAAGGGTAAACCTGTTTTCAGAGAGAAATTTATTTCTTCAGGCAAAATTACAAAATAGAACAGCAATACTTATCTCCCTTTTCTTCTCAAAAAACGTGCCAAAGTCTCACTGACAGTCTATTGTACGGACTGCATTAATTACAGTGTTGTACGGTCTCCCACGTGTGACTATACAGCCTCATTAATTGTTGTACAGCCCTCGAAATTCGTCCCAACTGCTACCAAATTTTTTGGTCTTGAAAAGCGTGCCTATCGGGGCAAAAATTTAATGTTGTACAACCTCATCAAATGTTGTAGAGACTATTGTACGAATGCAATAACTGTATTACCCGTTGTCTCGATTTTTGTGCCTATTTTCAGCCTTGAAAACAATGCCAACCTCCTATTTTTTTTGCCTAGTACAGTTTGCAATAAATGATGGTACAACCTGCTTTGAAATTTGTACCCACTCCTTGAAATTTGTGCTCTGCTCAGTCTTCTCAATTTCTGTTCAAGGGTTTTTCCTCTTCCTCTCTCAAAATCGACTTCTCTCTTCTTGCTCTTCTCTTCTCCAAAATTCTCTTTGTGAAAGTGAACAATGCATCTCTCAATGCCTTTCCCTAGCCCTTTTTGTTTGAGTAACCACCACTTAAAAATGAATGACCTAGATTAAAATATAACTATATGAGATCTAGGGCTCATGTTAAATCTTGCTTTTCTTATTAAAAGCATTTAATTCACTTTTAAATAATAAATGAGACATTATTACTCACCCACCTTTTTTAATTCTCATACAGTCACATTTTAAATATTTTAATAACTTAATCTCACTTTAAAAGTCCCTTCATAAAAATAAAATCATTTTCACTTTAAAAGTACTGGGGACCACAACTTTTAAGTGTTCATGTCCACCCCAAGGCATCACAAGGTGAACAAACACTTCCTTGTTAATTTTTCAACATACCCCAACTTGATACCCACAGACATAGACTCAACTAACTTGTCGCCATTAAGATTTTAAAAAAGGGATTCTCCTATCTCACATATCAATGAAATATCAAAAAATGTTGGAGATCAAAGTCGACTGCAAGCCCTCGTTCAGTCGTTCATAGGCCAGGTCACTCATTGGTGGGGTGTGCATGGCCCACAATTACAAGCATGGCCTATGGCGACTACCTATTTTGTTGAAAGATTTGAAAGAAAGAAACCAATAGCTACAACCCAAATTGTCAAATTCAAACCCAGACTTCCTACCCAAATTGTCAAATTGAAACCCAACCTATATTTATTATTATTATTATTGTTTTTATAAACTATATATATAGTTTAATAATTATTATTATTATTTAATAATTATTTTATTTTTATTTTTTTAAATAGTGGGATTTAGAATTTCAAGGCGAAGAGTAATGGTATGGAAGAGGAGTCAACAAGGGTAACGAGTGGACAAGGTGTAATGGTATGGACGAATCTATGGTTTTAAATTTATAATAATAATAATCATTGATGATAATAATATTATAAATTATAATAATTATATTATTACTATATAGGTTTTTCTTTTAGGTGGGGGGATTATAATATTAAAATAATTATTATTATCAATAATAATAATATATTTTCTAATATTTATATTGTTTTGGATGGGAATATGGAGATGGGCGATATTTCTGAAGAGAGATTAGAGATGGGAGAATTAGAAAATAAAACTATGGACTAGTTTTATAAAACGATGGACTGGTTCTATAAAACCATGAACTGGTTTGTTGATGGCTTTTTTTTTCACTTTTTACTTTATTTTATTTATGTTTCCTTCTTTTTTCATTTTCCCTTTTTCTTCTCTCCCACGAGGAGCTTCCTTTATTTCTTCAAAAATTTAGTAATTGAATGGAACCACTAGCTTGTAATTTTTTTTTATTCACCCGGAAAAGAAAAAAAAAGGTTTTCTTTTACCACAAGTCAAGTGCAAAACTGCTCTAAGCGATGGAATATGGAGGAGTGAACTTGTGAAAGGAAATGTAGAGAAGATGTACATATGGAGAATGAAAAAAAAAAGTGAAAATGTTTTGCCTGAGGAAGAATATGAGAGTGCGCAGAGAGCCGAACCTAAAGCTCTGACAACACTTGTAAGGTAACACCTTACATATTTATCTTATTAGATAAATAAATATATTTTTATAATTGAATTGATGATTTTTACAATGCAATGGTCAAATGTTTTATATGACCATAAGTTGAATAGTTGTGTCTTCTCATTAAGAGACACGAGATCTTAATAATTAGATAATTAATCCCTAAACAAATAATTAATAATTTATTAAAATAACAAAACAAGTTGAAACTAAAGAAAAGGACAAAATAGACTTCCCACGAAATATAATGAAGTAAAGGAAGGTGAAAGGAAGCTAGACGAATCTAAACCCCAAGAATGGATGAATGCAAACATAAGAATTAAAGAAGTAAATATTTCTAATGATGATCAACTAGAGATGTCAAAAATAGGCGACTACTAGTCAAGAAAGCAAATAGTAGAAATCGTGGACTTGTTAAAGGAATATCAAGATGTATTTACAAGAGATTATAAAGACCTCAAAGGATTAGTCAAGGAAATGGGTGAAATGAAAATCGAACAAATACCTACTACAAAACCAATCAAAAAGAAGCCATATAAGCTATCCCACAAATATAAAGAAATAATGCAAAAAGAAATCCAGAACATGTTAGCAATAGGCATTATTTACCCAATTGACAAAGCAGAATGGGCTAGCCCAATGATCGTCCAGACGAAAAAGCATGATCCGAAGAGATGCAGGATATGCGACGACTTCAAGGGACTAAACTAAAATGATAGTTACAAACCTATTCCCAACACTGTTTGAAAATGAAATCATTAATGAAGTCAAAGGGCACAAATGTTACTCATTTACAAATGGATTCTCTAAATATAATCAAGTACCAATGGCTAAAGAAGATCAAGAAAAAACTACATTCATGGCAAAGTTTGGGTCATTTTCCTATAGAGTTACGCCATTCAGATTGAAGAACACCCCACTAGCCTTTTCTAGAAATGTCTTAAAAGCATTTCAAGAATACAATTACAAAACAATTATGTATTTTCAACAACTAAACAATCTATGGGTTGTTGAAGAACCACATACAAATCCAACTAACCTTAAATATTAAGAAATGTATATTTCTTACACAAATTGGAATTTTGTATTCTACAAAGAATGTATCAAGGTCAACTTAGCAAAAATCAAAGTGACACTTGATATAATAATAAAACCATCTATAAACCCTAAGCAAATAAGGATATTCTTGGGACAAACTAGATATTACAAAAAAATTATCATATATTATTCAAACATAACCTTCCCCATGGAAGAATTGCTCAAAGCAAATACAAACTTCAATTGGAGTGTAGAGTGTAATGAATCATTTGAAATCCTCGAAACAAAATTGGCCAAAGCACCCATTTTAAGATTTTCAAATTGTTCAAAGAAATTCCATGTGCATGTCAATGCTCTCAAGCATTGCAATGGGTATTGTATTAGCAAAACCTGGGGACAAAGGGGTCGATCACCTCAATGCTTAAGCTAGTTGGAAGTTAAATAAGGAAGAAAGGAACTACTCGACCATGAAAAGGGAAGGATTGAGAATGATAATTGCCTTGCAGAAATTTCAACATTACTTGTTAGCAAATATATTCATAATTTATAAAGACAACCAAGCAATGAAACATTTAGTTAATAAACCAATTCATCAAAGGAGAATATGCAAATGGCTTCAACAATTTCAAGAATTCGAGTTTGAAATCATAGTTCGACAAGGGAAAGCTTGCGTCATCCCCAATCATCTTTCTAGAGTTGAAAGGAGGGACAAACTGATCGCGATTGACGACGGATTTCAATATGTACACTTGTTCAAAGTCGAAGCTACACCACAAAATCTAGTTAAAATTGTACAAATTGTACAAATTTTACAAGGAAAGGCTACACTAATTAATGGATGTTATATAAGATTGGACCTGATGATGTATTTAGGAGATGTGCACTAAAACATGAGAGAGAAGGAGTATTATCCAAGAAGCAGGGATATGGTTGCACTCATTATACAAAGACTATAGACATTAGATAAATCAATGTGACAAATGCCAAAGACTGGGCCGACCTATTAAAAGGGATTAGATGCCCTTGGTACAAACAAACCACATCCTCCCATTTGAAATTTGGGCAATTGACCTTGTGGGCCCATTTCCTAATAAGGAAAAAAATCAGGAGCAAGATACATCATCATAGCAATCAAATATATAACAAAAATGGATAGATGTAATATCCCAAATACTGATATTTTTTAATTCTATGCAAAATTTCTGAAATAGTCGGGCATGCAAACTGCCATGCAAAATTGCCCTATATTATAGTTGAATTTAGGGTTAGGGTTTGCAGGATAGAATGTAACACTTACCACTGATAAGCCGGCTGGAATGCTCCTGAGAGAATATGCATGCATCAAAAGTTGATCTGGTGATGAACTGGTGCTCTCTGCCTCCGGTGATACCCCAGCAGCATGAACCCAAAATCAACTAAGGGTAACGTTTTCAATGAAGGAGGTGTCTGTTGCAAAGGAGAATTTGCAAGAGTGGTAGTCTTCCCGTGCCGAAGAGGATGCCTGACACATGCAGAAGTTCTGGGATCCCTAAGCAAACTAGCGAATTGAATTGGAGGTTTAGCTGCTTACGCCCCCTGATTCCCAAATTGCTGAGAATTGCTCCGGATGAGCAAGACAGGATCTGATAATCACCGAGTACTTGAGGATGATACAGATGATGAGAATGGTGCCATTATTCTGAAGATAAATGGAGATCTGAGGACCCAGCGAATGATTTGGGGTTTTCTAGCTAAAAACCCCCCTATGGCTGCACACATGTCCCTGCAAACAATCTCTGATGGATACTGGATAACTGCAACTAGATGAATAAGTTGAAGAGCGGATGGTGAACCTGGATGGTTTACCCTGGATGAGACTAGGGCAGATATCTCACTACCAAAACCCCATTAGCTTAAGACGTTGTCTTCAACCCCAATTGCTATGGTCGCACGCTGTGTTGCTACTCAAGAGCTCCAAAATCAATAATAATCATAAGTAAACTTCTTTGGTCTCATTACCCTCTTAAATAGAATCTCATAAACTTTTAGGGTTTGCATGTCACTTTTAGGGTTTCTGCTTTACTTTTGCATGCATGCAATTCTATTTTAATGTTGACTTTTAAGCCTAAAGAAACAAGGCTTCTTCCATCCGACCGATGATTCGACGTTGAAGGAGTGTCCTATAGTGCTCTAAGTGTCAAATCCATTCAGTCAATTCCCTCTTATGCAGTACCCGCTCGAACCTAAGGGAATTAAATAGGTTAGCGGGTGTTTGGTATGCTTAATTAGAGGGGGGACATTACAGTCCTCCCCGCTTGAAATTGCTTGTCCTCAAGCAACTACAAACTAGGATGCTGCAATACCTGTTCTTCTTCCCATGTGGCGTCCTCCATGGGTAATTCCTTCCATTTCACCAGATCGTCTCGAATCACCCTGTTTCGGAGCTTCCTTTCTCGTCCTGTAGAATTTGCTCTGGAATTAGTACCAGTAGCCCTTCATCATCTAGAGGAGGTAATTCTGTGGATGGAGCAATGTGTTGTCCTAATGTTTTCTTGAGACTGGACACATGGAATACATTGTGAATCTTGCTTTCTTCCGGCAATTCTAGCTCATAAGCCACCTCTCCAACCTTTTGAATTACCTTGTAAGGACCATAGAAGCGAGGTTTTAGTTTCTCCGCTCCTTTCTGTTTGAGGGAAGATTGTCTGTATGGTTGTAACCGCAAATATACCAGATCTCCTACCTCGAAGCTCCTCTCAACCATGTTTCTGTTTGCGTATAGTTTATGTTGATTCTGTGTTTCCTGTAAGTTTTCTTTCAGGATTTTGAGAATATCCTGACTGTCCTGTATCCAATCTTTGGCCTTGGGTGCTCTGCTGTCTCCAAAGGCTAGATCTGCGAAGCTTAGTGCCTTATAGCCATACAGTGCTTTAAAAGGTGTCATCTTGATGGACATGTGGTAGGTGGTATTGTAACAGTATTCCCCTAAGTGTAGCCACTTAATCCATGTCCTCTGTTGGCTTGCTACATAATTGCGTAGATACCCTTCAACCCACTTGTTGACAATCTTAGTCTGTCCGTCGCTTTGCGGGTGATAGCTCGTACTGGTAGTGACTTCTGTCCCTACTAATCTGAATAACTCCTGCCAGAAGGCACTGGTGAATTTACTGTCCCGATCACAGACTATGATTTTGGGTAACCCGTGTAGTCTGAAAATTTCTCTGAAAAATAACTCGACTACCTGGCCTGCAGAGTAATTGGATGATAGAGCAAAGAAATGGGCGAATTTGGTCAGCCGATCAACCACGACATATAAGCAATCACACCCTTGGACCATGGGAAACCCTGTAATGAAGTCCATGGAGATACTTTCCCACTTCTGTCCCGGAATTGGTAGTGGTTGAAGTAACCCTGCTGGATGGATGTGCTCGACCTTGTTTTGCTGACAAATGATGCATTCCCGCACGTGCTGCATACCCTCCCCCTTGAGACCCTTCCATGAGAACCTCTCTCAGATCTGCTTGTAGGTCTTCAAGAAACCCTGATGTCCTGATAGTAGAGATTCATGTGCACCTGTATGATTTTCTTTCTTAAAGCTGATTTTGGGACGAGGTATATCCTGCTCTTGTAATAGATGATGTCATCGATAATTCTGTACCTGTCATCCTGAACTTGCCCATCCAATAATTCGCAAGCGAATTTATTTTTGGAGTATTCTACTAAGACAAGAGCCCTCCAATCTGTAGATATACTCATGAGGGATAATGAAGCGGATCGTCTGGATAATGCATCAGCGACTATATTGTTCTTACCCTTCACATACTCTATCTCAAAATCGTAGGCTTGCACTTTGCTGACCCATTTCTGTTGGCGCTCATTCGGCTCCTTCTACTCCAAGAAGTACTTGAGGCTGTTATGATCTGTCTTGATTTTGAACTTGTTGCCCACCAGGTACTGTCTGAATTTAGTGAGAGCATGTAAGATGGCTAACATCTTCTTGTCATATATGGAGCAGTGGCGCTCATAGTTCTTCAGTTTCCTGCTCTCAAATGGAATGGGGTGATAGTTTTGCATCAATACTGCTCCTAGCCCTTCCCCTGAGGCATCACATTCTACTACAAATGGCTGTGAGAAGTCTGGTAATGCTAAAACCGGGCAAAAACTCATGATGACTTTCATCTCCTCAAAAGTTTTCTCTGCTAATTCTGTCCAGGTGAAGGCTCCCTTCTTTGTGAGATCTGTGAGGGGTGCGGCAAATTGGGAGAACCCCTTAACATACCTCCGGCAATATGTGCAAAGGGCTAAGAAGCCTCTCAATTCTGTGATTGTTTTTGGCATGGGCCAATCCCTGATAGCTCGGATTTTCTCCATATCAACCTGTACCCCTTCTGCACTGATTATGTGCCCTAGATACAGCATTTCCTTCATGCCAAATTCACATTTGGACATCTTCGCGTAAAGAGAGTGTTCTTCTAGAATGCTCAGTACTTCGTCCAGATGGTTTAGATGTTCCTCCCATGTTTTGCTGTAAATCAAGATGTCATCAAAGAATACTAGCAAAAACTTACGTAACTGAGCTCTAAAAGTATGGTTCATGCATGACTAAAAAGTGGCTGGGGCATTGGTAAGTCCAAAAGGCATGACCAGAAATTCATAGTGACCATAGTGACAACGGAAAGTTGTTTTAGAAATGTCTTGATCACTTACTCGGATCTGATGGTACCCCGAGCGAAGATCAATCTTTGAAAAGTATTTGGCGCCCCGCAGCTCATCCATGAGTTCATCAATCCTAGGGATGGGATACCTGTTTTTTATGGTCTTTTTGTTAAGTGTTTTGTAATCGATGCACATTCGCAGTGTGCCATCCTTTTTCTTAACTAAGACCACTGATGATGCAAAGGGGCTAGAGCTGGGCCTAATGTATCCAAGCTCCAGTAATTCCTTGATCGTCTTCTCAATCTCGTCCTTATATCTTTTGGGATGCCAATAAGGAGTGGTGATGATTGCCTGTGTCCCCTCCTCTAGCTCAATGATGTGCTCAAAGCCCCTGTCTCACGGTCTACCTGCTGGAAGGTCTCGAAATACCTTTTCGTGTTTTTGTAATAAAGCCTAAATATCATTTGTTCTCTGGAGGTTTCCTAAAGCTGACAAAACATTTTGCAACCCATTCTATGTCATCCTGTCTGAGTACTGCCTCCATTCTCTGTGAAGAGACTGGTTTTGGGGGATAAGTGTTCATGCCCCTCAAAACTACCCGTTTTCCATCTGGCCCCTGGAATTCCATTTCCATTGCTCGATAGTCTGGAGTATATTCCCCTATTGAATAAAGCCATTGAACTCCTAATACTACATGTGTATCTGCCACATCTACTCCATAGAATGAATCTGTCATCCAATAGTTGCCTAATGTGACATTCAATTTTGGAATCCAATAGTTGCACTCCATGATAGAGTTTCCGGCTACAGCTACAGTAAATCCCTCAAACTTCTTTGTCAGAATACCGCTCTTGGCTACCTAAGCAGAATCAATGAAATTGTGGGTTGCTCCCCCATCAATCAATACTCCCACTCTGTGGCCATGTACTACTCCCCTGACCCTAAGACTATGGAATCTAGGTACTCCAGATAACGTAGCAATAACTCCCTCTAGTGTATCACCCTGGTGTGACGCTTCCTCTGCTGCTCGTAATTCTTCTGTCGCCTCATGCTCATAGTCCTCCCCATCACAGTCCGAATATACTTCGATGTAGTGAGCCTTGGCCTTTCCTGCGCACCTATGTCCTGGAACCCATGGTTCCTGACAAGTAAAGCATAATTTCTTACACCTCAAGTCTTTCCTAATGTCCTCGTCTAACCATGTTTTCTTTGGAAAATCCTGCTGGAAAGGTTTCTTGTCCTTGTCCCTAACTAGAAAGTTGGTTTTGAGAGCGAACCTGTTCTTCAGGACTGAGTCTTGGAGATCTTTGGCTCGGCTAATGGCATCCTATAGAGTGGGGGGTTTGTAGGCTTTCACCCATCCCCGTAGTGGCTCTGTTAGGGCCTCAGTAAACAACATCGTCAATTTGCTCTCTGACACATCTGTTACCATGACTGCTATCCTCTGGAATTCTGAGATGAAGGCCTCGGCGCTACCTGTCTGTTTGAGTTGAGCCAACTCTTTGAAATGTATCTCTGGATCTTTCATGTCGAACCGCTCCATGATTTTCTGAGTGAACTCACTATAGGAATGGATGGTGTTGTGACCCAACGTCACTAATCCGTGGT
The DNA here is from genome assembly GCA_001517045.1 of Pseudotsuga menziesii. Taxonomy (NCBI): domain Eukaryota; kingdom Viridiplantae; phylum Streptophyta; class Pinopsida; order Pinales; family Pinaceae; genus Pseudotsuga; species Pseudotsuga menziesii. The sequence goes on along the minus strand of LPNX011197589.1, from coordinate 1,150,266 downwards.
ACCACCACTCATGAGCCTCTCCGTCCAGGTGGAGTGTAGCCAATTTAATGGCATCTGTCTCTGTCATGGGATTGAGTTGGAAATAGGTATCCAACTTCTGAACCCATATCCTCGCTGAACGTCCGCGAGTCCCATCAAAGTTTGGGATGGTCAACCTTGCCAAGGTTTTCTGCAACTCATAGTTATGATTGAATCCTTGTTGAAATTCCTAGGCCTATTCCTACTCTTCATGTTGCAAAAATACGAAAAAGACATGGCTGCATTAAACTCATCCCCTAAGTCCCTGTATTCCTGCAAATAAGCCCCAAAGGGTTCGCTAGGCTCTACCTGCATGACTGGACCTCCTACTGCATCTGCCAAGAAGTGAGGCATAGTAGGCCTGTTGGAAGGTCTGTTATACATGTGGGGTATATTCTGTATATTGGTGTACGCAACCTTCCCACTACTGCTTGTAGACCCTCTATCTACCGATGAGGGAGGTGTACTGTCGTTACCTGGTTCTAGTTTCGCCAATAATCTATTGATTGCATTAAGTACATCTTTTTTCCCTTTGGCTAAGTCTTGCAATGCAGATACTAGGTTGCGAAACTCTATCCTGTCCTCATCTTCTCCCATTCCTTTTCCCCTGTCAAAGTGTATACCTGTTGGGTCCATGTCAGAGTTGGTATCTTCTAGTTGAATATCCGCAAAGTCCTCCATGTACCTACTCCTTTTCCTATAGGTTACAAAAGTGTCTTATTTTATATTCATCTACTTCTCATGTTCAAGCGCACAGCTCGCAAGGAACATGCTCTGATACCACTGTAATATCCCAAATACTGATATTTTCTAATTCTATGCAAAATTTCTGAAATAGCCGAGCATGCAAATTGCCATGCAAAATTGCCCTATATTATAGATGAATTTAGGGTTAGGGTTTGCAGGATAGAATGTAACACTTACCACTGATAAGCCGATTGAAATGCCCCTGAGAGAATATGCACGCATCAAAAGTCAATCTAGTAATGAACTGGTGCTCTCTACCTCCGGTGATAACCCAGCAGCATGAACCCAAAATCAACTAAGGGTAACATTTTCAGTGAAGGAGGTGTCTGTTGCAGCTGAGAATTTGCAGGAGTCGTAGTCTTCCCGTGCCGGAGAGGATGCCTAACACAGAGAGAAGTTTTGAGATCCCTAAGCATGCTAGCGAATTGAACTGGACGTTTAGCTGCTTACACCCCCTCGATTCCCAAATTGCTGAGAACTGCTCCGGATGAGCAAGACAGGATCTGGTAATCACCAGGTACTGGAGGATGATACCGATGATGAGAATGGTGCCAGTATTCTGAAGATAAACAGAGATCTGAGGACCCAGCGAATGATTTGGGGTTTTCCAGCTAAAAACCCCCCTACGGCTGCACACGTGTCCCTGCAAACAATCTCTGATGGATACTAGATAACTACAACTAGATGAATAAGTTGAAGAGCGGATGGTGAACCTGGATGGTTTACCCTGGATGAGACTAGGGCAGATATCTAACTGTCGAAACCCCGTTAGTTGAAGACGTCGTCTTCAACCCCAACTGTTGTGGCCGCACACTATGCTGTTACTCAAGAGCTCCAAAATCAATAATAATCATAAGTAACCTTCTTTGGTCTCATTACCCTCTTAAATAGAATCTCATAAACTTTTAGGGTTTGCATGTCACTTTTAGGGTTTTCGCTTTACTTTTGCATGCATGCAATTCTATTTTAATGTTGACTTTTAAGCCTAAAGAAACAAGTCTTCTTCCATCCGACTGATGATTCGAAGGAGTGTCTTGTAGTGCTCTAAGTATCAAATCCATTCAGTCAATTCCCTCTTATGTAGTACCTGCTCAAACCTAAGGGAATTAAATAGGTTAGCGGGTGTTTGGTATGCTTAATTAGAGGGGGGGCATTACAGTAGAGGTAGAACCAATCGACAGTTGTACTAAGGAGGTAGCAGCCAAGTTAATATATGAAAACATAATCACAAGATTTGGATGCCCCTTAAAATTAATAAGTGACAAAATAACACACTTCATGAACAACACAATTGAGGTAATAATGAAAAAGTTTTTTATCCACCATCATAAGAGCTCACCATATCATGCTCAAGCAAATGGGGCAGTGGAGGCTTTCAATAAAACCTTGTCTACATCAGCCATGATGACTGGAATGACAAAGTATCTAATGTCCTTTGGGCATACAAGACTGCTTATAAAAGATCGATTGGGCAAACTCCTTTTAAATTGGTATATATGGGCAAGAAGCATTAATGCCCCTAGACTTTACAGCAAATACAAATAGTTGGTGTTCTAAAATTTAACTATGAAAATGCTAAAGAAGATTGGCTAAACCAACTTAATAGGTTAAAAGAAAAAAGAGTAATATCCCTTCATCCTTCGGAAGTCTGTAAACAACAACAGAAAGCACGACATGATATAAACCTTAAAAAGAATTTGAAATAGGAAATATTGTCCCCAAATATGATAGTATAATTAAAGGGAAACGAAGAAAACCAGAAACAGCATAGCTAAGACCCTTGTAAATTTTCCATTAAAGCACAACTAGGGCTAAAACAGTATATTTAAATTTTACTGAAATAACCACACATGAACTTCTATACAGTTTGTAGCAGAATATAAAACTGAGAACCATTTACAACATCAATAGAAATGACATAATCTTTTTGGATAGAAATCCTTGGACAAAACCCAAGATGGGAAAACCGATGCAACAGTATGAGAGCATATTTTAATTAAGAAAATACAAAGCTTTTACAATATCAGAAAATCGATTTATGCCTTAGATGGAAAAATCGAATCACCCAAAAATCATTGAGAAAAACCTGTGAGATGGCACAATTCCCAAGGCAGCGTGTTGATGTACGGCGTATTGTTGTATGGTTGTACAAATCCATACGGATTGTATGGCCCTGTTGTTGTACGGTGTTGTTGCTGCTGTTGTATGGTGTACCTCCACCAAAGTCTCCTGTCTCTCTCCTCTGCAATTTAGGGTTGCCTTCATGAGTTAGTGCTCCTCCGTCTTCTTCGCCAAAATTTTCTCTCTCACACTTCTTCCTCGGTCTCTGTCGAGATGCAACTGTGTCCTCTCCACCAATTGATCTCTCTTTTATAACTTTATGCAAAGCGAAAACCCTAATCTCACTTTCACTTTATACGTCAATTAATATTATTAATTAGATCACTTTAAATATTTTCCAAAGTAAACTTAGGAAAATTAATTAAATACAATTGGCTTCTTTACTTAAGTCTTCTGCATGCAAGAAGACCTTGTTGCTGCTAGTTTAATACTCCCTCTCAATGAGGAAGGGATTCAGTAGCAACCCCATCTTATCCTTGAACTTCACAGAACTGTGTCTGCAAATTGCCTTGGTGAAAATGTTTGCCACCTGCTCATTTGTTTGTATGTACTCCAACCGAATGGTTCCTCTCTGAACACAATCTCTCGAGAAGTGGTACCTGATATCTATGTGTTTGCTTCGGTCATGGAACACTGGATTCTCTAATATCCTGATGCCACTCTGGTTGTCACAGTGGACTACTGTAGCCTTTAGCTCACACTCGAACAACTCTGAAAGTAACTTCCTCAGCCACATACCCTCATAAGAAGCCATGATGGCTGCCATGTACTCGGCCTTTGTCGAGCCCAATGCAACTGACTTCTATTTCCTATTGAACCAAGAGACAACCCCTGACCCAATGCTAAAACAACAACTTGAAGTACTCTTCCAGTCCTCTACACATCCTGTCCAATCAGCATCTGTGAAACCTGCTGACTGTACACTCCCCCTGCGCTCATAAACCAATCCATACTCCACTATACCTCTGATGTAGCGAAGTGTGTGCTTCGCAGCCATCTAATGCACTTTCTGAGGGTCCACCATGAACTAACTCAAAGAGTTGACTACAAAGCTAATGTCTGGTCATGTGTTGACTAGATACATAAGTGATCCGATAAGCTGACGATACATGGTAGGATCAAATTTGCCTGACCCCGATGCATCAATCTTCCTTCAGTTGGAAACTAAAGGCATGGCCATAGGCTTGCAGTCCTCCATCCTGAATCTCGTCAAGATCTCTACTACATACTTCCCCTGTCCAATGAAGAAGCATCCATCTCTCTGCCAAACCTCCAAGCCCAGAATGAAATGCATCAACCCAAGGTCTTTCATCTCAAACTCCATTGCAAGGTTGGACTTGCAATCTCCAATCAGCCTCTCATCCCCTGTAAGAAAGAGATTCTCATCTCCTGTAAGAAAGAGATCATCCACATATAAGACCAGTTTGAGAGGCACCTCACCTATCAAGAAGTACAGGTTGTGGTCAGCCTTACTCCGCTGAAATCCCATCTCCCGTAGATAGTTGTCTATCCTCGAGTACCATGCTCGAGGTGCCTGCTTGAGCCCATAAAGAGCTCTATGCAGTCTGCATATATGCGTCTCCCTGTTCTCCACATCAAACCCCTCTGGTTTCTCAATATACACCTCCTCCTCTGTCACTCCATTGAGGAAGGCAACCTTGACGTCCATCTGATGGACTCGCCAACCCATCTCTATTGCTAAAGAGATAATGGTCTGAATGGAAGAATACCTGGCTACTGGGGCAAAGATCTCCTCAAAGTCAATACCCTCCTTTTGTGAAAACGCCTTAGCCACGAAGCGCACCTTGTACTTCTCCACGCTTTTGTCTACTGCATGCTTCCTGGATCCCACCACCTTCTTGCCTTCAGGTCTCGGCACAACCTCCCATACCTGGTTCTTCATGATTGAGTCATGCTCCTCAACCATAGCCTCTTGCCACACGTCATGTTGTGCAGCATCCTTGAAACTGGAAGGTTCAGAGTTAATCAACTCTATCATCAGTGCCATATAACTGAGTCTCTCTGGTGGTACGCTTCATCTAAAAGATCTTTGTGGAAGATCCACCTGCCTGGAATCATGTACTGTGGACCTGAACCACTTAGGCTTTGGCCTCGTGTCTACCTACTACGATTGTTGGATGTCTGTCTCCTGCTAATGCTCATCCTTCCCATCAAAGATAGGAGGATCATGTCCACCCGACTCCCTCTGACTACCAGAACCTGTGCCTTGTGTCTGTACCTATACCTGTACATCTAGGTCCTCCAACTTGATCCCCATGTCCTGTGCAGGCTGCTGCTCTGTTGGTAAGTCCATAAATCTATGCAAGGCCCTGTCCTCATCGAACTGGACATCTCTGCTCACAATGATTCTCTTGCAAGCGGGAATGTAAACTCTGTATACCTTCGAAGTCTCATTATAACAAACAAGTAACCCCTTCTCTCCAGAAGGGTCCAGCTTCTTTCTAGTGTCAGCATGAACATGACAATAGCAGAGACTTCCAAATATGCGAATGTGACTCACATCTAGCCTAGTGCCTGTGAAGACCTCCTCGGTGTCTTCCTCCCCAAAGTTGTGTGGGGACACCTGTTCTAAATGTAAACTGCAGTCTTGTATGCCTCGACCCAAAGGAATAGTGGTAATCCCTGGTCAAATAGCATGGGCTTGGCTGCTCCTACCATAGTCATGTTCTTCCGCTCTGCAACTCCATTCTGTTGTGGGGTATGGGGCATAGTGTGCTCGTTCTTGATCCCCTCTGCCGAACAATACTCCATGAACTCATTGGAGGTGTACTCACCCTAGTTGTCTGTCCTCAACACTCGAATCGTCTTTCCTGTTTGGTTCTCCACGTCGCACGAGAGTCTTCAACTCTAGGAACCTCTCAAAGACCTCTGACTGGGCCTTCAGGAAATAGATCCAGGTTTTCCTGGAATAGTCATCAATGAAGGTTATGCAGTAACTATAACCACTAAAAGAATGGACACTCATAGGTCAGCATACATCCGAATGCACCAAATCCAAGGGCTCCTTAGAATTGTGCTCACTCTGTGGGAAAGGCTTCCTGATGTTCTTCCCCAAAGCACAACCCTTGCAGTGGTTAAGCTTCTCCTCCTCTACCTGAGGAACTCCAATGACAGCCTGTCTCAAGTGCCTTAGTGCCCCATGGTGTAAGTGTGCCATCCTCCTATGCCACAACTCACCCTAACTGTAGTTGTTGCTGACTAGAGCATTTGTCGGCTCAAAGTGTAATCTATAAACTTTCCCGCTCCTGATGCCAATCACCCGATCTAAGCTCCTATCTGACCCCTTGGGCCTAATATACACTTTATGGTCTCGAAACTTCACCTGATATCCCTTGTCCTCCAAAGTGGAGACTGATATGAGGTTCTTGGTCAATCCTGGAACATATAACACATCAACAAAACTAAGGGGTTTTCCAAACTCCCTCTGAAAAGAGACAGTGCCAACTCCCTGCACCTGATACCGCGCATCATCACCCAGCTTAACGTGGATCCATGTTCCACCCTCCTGCAAGTCTCTGAAGAATCTCTTCTGTCCAGTCATGTGACTAGATGCTCCACTGTCGATGTACCATATGCTGCTTCCTGTGGTGCTTGGCAAGCTATCAAGAAAAAGTCATCATCGAAGTTCCTGCTGAAATCCTCCACCTCTGCAGATCCAGCCGTCTGAGTGTTACTCTTCTTCTTCCTATCTGGGCACTGGGAGGCAAAGTGTCCCTGCTTGTGGCACATAAAACACTTGACTTTGACATGTCAAGGTTCTTCTTACCACCCTTCTTCCTCTTTGCCTTCCCCTTGCTCTTCCCTGTAAGGGCTAGAGCCTCCTCATCCACAATCTGTGGGGCCCTGCTAGATGAGCCTGATCCTTGATCCATGCAGGTCTCCTCCTGCACAAAGTCATCCCACAATCTCTACCAATCAAGGAGCTTCGCCCTAGCCACTACACTTTTGACAAAGGTGTCTCATGGCTTAGAGAAGCCATTGAGGGATATCCTAACTAGCTCCTCATCCTTAATCTTAGAGCCAACAACTCCACGTTCATCTCTGATCTATGTGAGTTTTGTGAGATACGACACAACTCCTTCTCCCTTGGCCATTTTGGTACTGCGCATCCTCTCTTGCAGCACCATCTTCCGGTTCTCGTTCTTGCTTTGGTACGGACTCTCCAAAGTCGTCCACATCTCTGTTGCGGACTTCTTCCCAGAAAGGTGAGGGCCTATATGGTCCTTCACTCCATCCATGATAATCAACATGGCTCTGGAAACAATATTCTTCCAAGCTACTAACTCTGTCAGATCTATGTGTTTAGTTTTCGTGGAGTCAATGTGCTCCTTTGCATCACTAACATGCAGGATCCTTGTGATCCTTTCTTTCCATGTAAGAAAGTTTTGAGCACCCTAGAGTCTATCCTTAACTCTCAACTACACATCCATACTGAAGTTTACCACTCAAACCCTAGATCTGCAATCTAGGATTGTGTCTTCAATAGATCTGCCCCTGATCTATCCCTGTTGCTGCAAATCTCTCATCTTTAGCTCACCAGAGCTTTGATACCATGTAAATTTTCCTTTGAAGCACAACTAGGGCTAAAACAGTATATTTAAATTTAACTGAAATAACCACACATTAACTTCTTTATAGTATGCAGCAGAATATAAAACTGAGAACCATTTACAACATCAATCACATCAATAGAAACGACACAATCTTTTTGGGTAGAAACCACCAGACAAAACCCAAGATGGGAAAACCGGTGCAACAGTATAAGAGGATATTTTTATTAAGAAAATACAGAATTTTTACAATATCAGAAAATCGATTTATGCCCTAGATGGCAAAATCGAAACACCCAAAAAACATTGAGAAAAACCTGTGAGATGGAACGGTTCCCAAGGCAGCTTGTTGTTGTACAACCTGCTGTTGTACAGTTGTACGAAATCCGTACAACCTGTCGTATGGACTGTACAACCCTGTTGTTGTACGGTGTACGGCCCTGCTACTATACGGTGTTGTTGTTGCTGTTGTTGTATGGTGTACCTCAGCCAAAGTCTCATGTCTCTCTCCTCTGCAATTTAGGGCTGCCTTCCTGAGTTAGTGCTCCTCCGTAGAGCTGTTGCTGTTGTTGTATGGTGTACCTCAGCCAAAGTCTCATGTCTCTCTCCTCTGCAATTTAGGGCTGCCTTCCTGAGTTAGTGCTCCTCCGTCTTCTTCGCCAAAATTCTCTCTCTCACACTTCTTCCTCTGTCTCTGTCGGAATACAACTGTATCCTCTCCACCAATTGATCTCTTTTTTATAACTTTATACAAAGCGAAAACCCTAATCTTACTTTCACTTTATAAAGTCAATTAATAATTAGATCACTTTAATTATTTTCCAAAGTAAACTTAAGAAAAATAATTAAATACAATTGGCTTCCTAATTTAAGTCTTCTGCATGCAAGGACACATGCATGCAGGAAGACCTTCATTGTTGCTGCTAGTTTAACAACCCTTTGTAATAGATGATATAAAACCTAATGGGGTTGTGCAATTAAGAACACTACAAAGCAAATTACTTAACAAGGTAGTCAATGGTGCCCGTATCAAGAAATACTATACTTGAAAAATTTGGGCATTAAAATATATATATATATATAATTGTCTAATTTCACATTTTCTTCATTTCAAAGCTAATTTGTGCAGTGGGACAAATAACAAAGGAGAGCTCATGACATTATTTTATATGCTAAATCTTGTTGTCTATAAAGGTTTAAATTCTCTACTAGTTTTGGGGGGCTCATTTCTGGTCATCAAGTGGATGAAAGACTAGGTGCAGATTGAAAATATTGGCCTTACTGCTATAGCAAATCATTTGAAGCAGATTGCCAAGACTTTCCATCTCATAAGCTTTGAACATATATACAAAGAACATAATCAGATTGCGGACAAGCTTTCAAAGGAGGGTCTACTACTCTTGGTGGAACAATTTTGTTTATCTAAATATAGAGATGGAGTTATCTTTGACTGTAGGCAGTCTTTTCTCACTTCTGATGGTATATATTTACTTCAGATTGTTAATCAATTTTATATGTCAGTTTTGAACACTGACTTATGTATATACTATAAAAAGGGATAACATTGTAGTGTACTTGCTTGATGGGGATGTTTTCTGTCAAGATATATGATAGCCTGGTGTTTAGTCAGCTTTTTTACTTTTACTTTGTAGACCTAGGTGTATATACTATAAAAAGGGATAACATTGTAGTGTACTTGCTTGATGGGGATGTTTTCTGTCAAGATATCTGATAGTCTGGTGTTTAGTCAGCTTTTTTTCTCTTACTTTGGAGACCTAGGTGTATAACCATGAGAAAGGTTTAAAATAGTTGGTTAGGGTTATTGGTCAAGTAACTATTAAATGCAAAAACCGTAATCATTGTGAACCAGCGCAGGGAGGATCATACAAAGATCATGACAGTCAATTGGGAAAAGGATTCTTCAACAAACAGAAGCAATTAGTGGCAAGCGGATCGATAAGCAAGCAAGAGAACAAAACTAGAAGAATGACTGAAGGAGAAAAAAATTTGAAGCACAATCCGAACCTAAATGTTACGCCTCAGAGCTGCTGCATTACTCCAGCAGGGCCTAACCTAGAGAGAAGGGTCCAAAATTTTTATTGCAAAGGCCAAAGTGGGTCATATTGTATGGATATTTGGTTAGGGATTGTGGTCCCCTTGGATTGGTCATGGCCAGCGCCCTTGGCTCACTATTTCATTAAGTGAAGCCTTGTTTTAGTCTACTTTGCTATATTTTGTCCATTTTAAGGCTTATTTCCCAACTTGTGGGGAACTTACCCTAAAAAGTATTTTTATTTTTATTTTATTTTAGTCTTGTAGGCTCAAGAATTGAAAAGTACAGTATGAAAAGTATAAATAGACATCCTCACATCATTGTAAAATCATAAGACAAGGGTTCAAATATGATATTTTTGTATTTTTCTCGTACTCTTTGAGTCTGTTTGGGGATGAACAATTCTCTTGGGATGATCTCTTTTGCTTGAAGGTGAATGGAATGATGTTCTAGGGCTTCTACTTGCTCATGCACATGGTTGATGCTAAAATAGTTGGAATGACTCATGCAAAAGTGTGACCTAAAGGTTCTTCTTTGCTCACTTCTTGTCGAATGTCGATAAGTTATGCTCCTAGCTAGATTAAATGGTGGTTTATGCTACATTTTTCTGAATTAGGGCCTTTATCAAGATTCTGTCAAATTTGTATGGAGGGAACGTCCTACGGTTCTTTATTGCTATTAGGGCCTTGTACTTCTTCATTTGCCCTAGTTAGGCTCTCCTACCAAACGCTTGAGGTTGTGCTAGGTGATGCCCTAGCTTGCAAGTGCTAGAGGAACGTCTTAAGAGAAGGACATTCACCATAGATTTCTCAATGCCCTACGGATTGAGACAAAAATCATATTCCTTTTCTTGTCATTTTTACTCTATTTTTCAGCATTATTGTAATATATTTTATTTTGCTGCAATTTATGCATTAAAAACCCTAAAAATCTAAATAAATTCATGACTCCAAAAATAGTCGTAAGTTTGTTTTACTGGTTCACCCTAAAAATTAGCCCTAGTGGATTTATCCACGGGCCTTTGAGGGTGTCTCCATTTTAATGTAAAAAAAACCCTAAAAAACTTTTATTGTCAAAAAGCATTAAAAATTAGAATAAATTCAAAAACACAAAAATATTTGTAATTTGGAAAGTTTGGTCCACCCATCAATTTCGCCCTAGTGGGATTATCCATAGATCTTGAAGGGATTAAAGAAGCTCATGATGGAAACCTGACTTTTCACACAGAGCAAATGAACAATAATCTATTAGAAGTGGAACGAACTCTAAGGTTTCATATAGGTAGAATTTCTTGATATGGTGAAAGAAAGTCTATTGTCTCATAGATCTTCCACCAACGTGATCTAATATTGGTGATTCTACTAGGCGTTTACCGCCTCTAGTAGCCATCATAGGGTGAAAGAAGGATGTAATGAGCCCCCACTATACTAAGTTTAGTGAGGCCACACAAATTCTCTCATTTGTGGACTATTCTTGGATGTTTGAATCTCGGGATCTTTGATTGGGGTAGTTGTTAAAGTTAGTGCAGCTGCGAGACCCATTCTCAGAGAATGGTTTCCTAGTCAGTTGACTAGGACAGAGTAAGACCCTAGAAGGTACCCTAGGGCCCCCAGTAGTCTCCTGGGGTTCTTGATCTAGGACCAAGCAAGTTGATGCCATGGCAAAGCCCCTAGCATGTGGCTAGGGCCCCTATATGCCTCTAGGGTATTTTGGTCTGGGACCAAGGATGTGATGTCCAAGTAGAGCCTGCAGGTGGAGGCAGAGATATATTCTGGTATAGGACCAGGGACACGATGTCCAAGTAGGTACTGCAGGTAGTTGATCAATTTTCTGTGTGAGACTGAAACTTGGCTTAGTACTGAGAATCATTCTGCGAGAGAATGGAGGACCCGGTTAGGGTCCAAGGATTGATCAACTTGATTCAGTGCGAGACTGAAACTCAGCCTAAGGCTGAAAGCCATTCATTAAGAATGGAATATAATGATGTCCCCTCTCCTAATCGGTTATTGCTAGGTTGATTCTCAAGGGACTGGCCACCCCTTGACGATGTCCCTAGTACCTAACCTTTAGGAGCAGTGTCAAGGACAAAAGGATTGTACCATCCGTTTGGATCTTCCCCCTTATACAGTGATGACAAAATATATAAAACTATGTACCTTGAGAGAGAGAAAAGTATTTGGTCTTGTTGATCTTATTTGATTGCTTGGTTCACTTTGATCTTGTGGTTGTTGACTCATGGTCCTATTCTTACTTGGTCCTAGCACTCTCACTTGTGTGCACCTTTGATTATGATGCCTCCTACCTTATGGAGTGTATGTACCTAATTGGTTATTAAAGACCTTTGGACCTAGCATTGTTATGGTTACCTTCTGTTTTGTTAAAAAGACCCTTTAACTCACTTATGGTTAACCCACTTATGGTTTTGGACTTTTCACTTTATGGTGGACCTTTAGACTCTTATTTTATGACTTTGTTATAAATTATTTGATTAATTATTTTATAGTCTTATTAATAAAATCATTATTAATAAAGACTCATTTTTACCTTTTAGTTGTATCACATGTTTGAGACACTTTGACTTTATATTATTGAGTCACTTTATCTTACCCTAAGTTATTTTATAATTATTATTGAGCCACCTTTTTTTTTAATTATTATTGAGTCACTTTTTTATTTTATGATTATGTGGACCATCCTTTGTATATTATTGGACCATGCCTTTTAACTTGAAATTATTATAAATTGAAAACATTATAATTTGAGACTCTTGACTTATCATTCCACAAGCTCTGCGATTTTATGATTTTGATCTCTCACAGCTTTCTCCACGGCTTGATTTTGACTGCTGTTTCTCACCACAGCTTGGCTCACGGCTTGATTTTGACTGTTGTTTCTCACCACAGCTTGGCTCACGGCTTGATTTTGACTATTGTTTCTCACCACAGCTTGGCTCACGGCTTGATTTTGACTGTTGTTTCTCACCACAGCTTGGCTCACGGCTTGATTTTGATTGTTGTTTTCTCACCACGGCCTGGCTCACGGCTTTCTCCACGGGCTTGATTTTCTTATTGTTGTTCCTTCACGGCCTGGCTCACGGTTTTCTCCACAGGCTTGGATTTTTTTATTGTTGTTCCTTCACGGCCTGGCTCACGGTTTTCTCCACAGGCTTGGATTTTTTATTATTGTTTTTCCTTCACGGCCTGGCTTATGGCTTACCTTCACGGGCTTGAATTTTGATTGTTGGCTTGTCTTCTCGGGATCACTCTGCCTGGTCTTCACCGATCTGCCTGGATTACTCGATCTGGGCTGCAGCAGTCTGCAGATTTTACCTCTGTGTTATTCTGCATGGGATTTACTGCGATCTATTCTCTACACAGGCTGAGTCTTTCTATTTGATCCACCCTGACTGGTTGCGTGTATTTGTTCACCGTGAATCTGTTGATAGAGTGCTTGACTGCACATCTTTCACTCTGAGTGCATCTGTGTGATTCTCCTTGACTGCACTGCTAAATTGATTGAAGAAACTAAGGTCTGTTTACTCCCTCTCTCTCTCAAGGTACGTATATGGTTCAACTAGTTTGACTTGTCCTTTCAGAGACAAGATCAAACTCAGAACTAACTGAGTATAAGGCGGATCCAACAATGGTTAAGATTCTTTATCTTCTGTAGATTACTTGAGATTTAGTTTACTGCACGTGTTATTTATTATTTTTCTGTACATGACAGTTGATGAAACATTTCAATGATCAACTTTAACACAGTGACCAGCAGAGCATTAAGTTAACGCAGGCGTTAAAGTTGAAAGAAATGAAACTTATGTTGTTACGTTTTATTACAGTTTGAATTTTACCTCAGTTCTTTATATGTTCATGTATTGAATTTTATTACTGGTACTAAAACTCATCTAACCTGTAAAATTTAACAGTAGCAAGAGAAAATTACAAGGGAAACACCAGAATCCCAAAACAAGCAATGGAACCTTCCCCATATCTCTTAATATATTGGACATTAAAAACAAAGTGCTCCTCGGACTCAATCTCCTAAAGATGGCTCAAATTACAAATCCTCACAAACCATCATATTGGTGATTCTACTAGCGTTTACCGCCTCTAGTAGCCATCATACAATGAAAGAAGGAAGTAATGAGCCCCCACTATACTAGGTTTGGGTGAGGCCACACAAATTCTCTCCTTTGTGGACTATTCTAGGATGTTTGAATCTCAGGATCTTTGATTGGGGTAGCAAGAGAAAATTACAAGGGAAACAGCAGAATCCCAAAACAAGTAATGGAACCTTCCCCATATCTCTTAATATATTGGACATTAAAAACAAAGTGCTCCTCGGACTCAATCTCCTAAAGATGGCTCAAATTACAAATCCTCACAAACCATCATATTGGTGATTCTACTAGCGTTTACCGCCTCTAGTAGCCATCATACAATGAAAGAAGGAAGTAATGAGCCCCCACTATACTAGGTTTGGGTGAGGCCACACAAATTCTCTCCTTTGTGGACTATTCTAGGATGTTTGAATCTCAGGATCTTTGATTGGGGTAGCAAGAGAAAATTACAAGGGAAACAGCAGAATCCCAAAACAAGTAATGGAACCTTCCCCATATCTCTTAATATATTGGACATTAAAAACAAAGTGCTCCTCGGACTCAATCTCCTAAAGATGGCTCAAATTACAAATCCTCACAAACCATGGGATGTGGTGGTCCATTTCAACTTGTAGGTGGTGGGAGCAAACCCACAATTGGCCTAGGAGGACCCTCAAGCCTTGCACCATCTTTGGTGAAACTCCCTTCTAGCATTCTGGTTTTGTAGATGCAGCATCTTGACAAACAAAAAGCGACATATATTTTAACGGTATATTACATGTTTAATTCAAATCAAACTTTGACCATCTCATAATGCATCTTTGTTGTATCATCCATTGAAATTTCAAGGACTTTTGGTGTTCTCATCATACCTTCTATTTTTTATGCACTGTCACCTAAAAGGGCTAATTATAACAGTTTGATTATACTAGAGTTGAGTCATATAACTTTTCATTTGTTTTGGCTTCGACCTTTCATAGCTGGCTGATGTCAGTGCGCAAACTCTCTTCTTTTATTTCCTTGTACAAATGATGCATAGTTAATTATGCATCAGATGGGTAGATGTACATCCACCATATGTTTGGAAAGATAAATGCTTACATTTCTAGTTTCTTTGTGCATGTATGATGTTTCTTCTTGTGGATTCGCTTCCAGTGTCTTTTCAACAATCTTTATGCAACAGTGATAGTTTATTTTTTATGTTGATTTTCTTTGGACTAACAGCGACTTTATACACTATCCAATGATTTTTACCATCTCCTCAGCAAAAATTTCTCTGTACATCAATTCAAACACTGTTTTTGTTGTTTGGTTGTCCTGGATATGTCACACTGTTCACTTGCAATATCTTTTCCAAAGAGCGCTCCTTTTCTCATTAGGTTGTCCAGATTGACAACAACCTGTCCCTGTGTCCTTCACCTTTTTCCTCTTTGGTGCTTTCTTCCAGCATTCTAGTTTTCTTAGTGCAGCATTTTGACCAACAAAAAGAAACAGATGTCTAAACAACGCATTTCATATTTGAATCAAATCATTTTTCCAGTGACACAATAGCACTTTATTGTATCCTGTGTTGAAATTTCAACTCTTTGAGGTATTTTATTCCTGTCTAGTTTTTCATTATACACTGTCCCTCTGTAAAGTTATGCACTCATAATGTTTCGTCTTGTGGATTTGCTCCTGGTGTTTTTTCAACTTTATGGGTTAGTCTTTGGCTATTTTTCATGTTGCATTTATTTGGACCAGCAATGACTTTATGCACTATCCAGTGATTTTCAATGTCTCCTTCTTGGCTCAGACTTCTTTGTACAGTGATTTACAGGTTGAGACTTTGTTGCTTGTTTCTATCTCTTTGCAATGGTCTCTGCTTTTGTTCCCTTTTTCAAAAAATGGGAGCACACATGCCTTCCCCAAACTGGTTCAAATTCTTCTGCTGTGATACCACATGATATCTGACCATGGTGCATATCCGAAAAATGTCTACTGGACAAAAATATGACTTTACAATAGTTCAGCAGCTATATATATAAAATAAATCGTTAGTGCTAAAATTAATGATAAAATTAGCCATTAAATCCAACAAAGAGAATTAAGAAAAAAATGTTATAACTTCATATTTCCATTCACTAGTTGATTCAGTAGTATTCATGCTTACTAGGCAAATAAATGCAACAGTGATACAACTTGGTTATTTATATTTTACAAATAAAAAGGGGAGACATGATTTAATTTTTAAGTTTCTAACATAGAAACTCTTAAAAATATAATAATATTTTTATAAAGCTTATGTAATAACATGATTAGAGTAATTACAATTTTAGAATTATTCTAAGGAAATTGAAGGTGTAGGAAAATGAAGGAGAGAGGAGCATCAAATTTCATGCGGCAACGAGAAATGGACCAGAGCAACAAGTTTCATCTGACAATGAGTAATGAACACAATCCACAGTCAAGCTTTCACACAGAACAGGGGTGGGAGGAATGTCACAACTAAGCAGAGCAGCACACAATGTCATAGTCAAGCAAGGCTCATGAGCTAAGAACTGCAAGCATTCGCTCACAGTCATGATCACGTAGACAGCATCAGGTCGTGAAGACGAGTTATGAAAATTTATTATGTCCAAAAGTGACCAAGGAAAAAGTCAATGGGACTAGAAAGTATAATTAGCCATCAATGAACTATGGGAGTGTTAGGAACACATCTAAAAACTAAAAAAAAATCGCATAGTAAAACAGATACAAATGTCAATAAACGGAAGGGAAGAATCTGCTCTAGGTAAAAAGTGCAAACCCTAATTGGCATGAGCTCTAGCCCAAGCTTGAGATGGAAGTAGAAATAGAAATAAAAAGAGAGGTGGAGGAAGAAGAGGTATCCCATATCACTATAAAGCCCAATGCAAAGCCTAATAACATCCTCTAGAGAGTACCCGAGGCCAAGGGGGGCCTAGTTAGGTGATCCCTAGAAGAGCTCTAGAGTGAAAAGCATTGTCTCTTCTAACATTTGAGGCTAAGGGAAAGAAGCTCATGATGTAACTCTGGCGGCCTAAACGAACTTGATGGAGAGCACTCCCTATAAGGAACAAGTATCGCTCTAAGTTCTTGTAGAAGTGGAATGTTTACCAATCTAATGGAAGGAAGTGTGTGTCACATAGATCTGCCAGCAACAAGATCTAAGGCGAGTGAATCTATCTGGCACTCACCGCTTCTAGCAGTCAAGATAGGATGAATGAAGGAAGTAATGACCCTAACAATACTAGTTCTAGTGAGGCCACACAAAGACTCTCGACTATGAATAATAATCTCTTGGACGTATAAATCCAGGCATCTTTGATAGGGGTAGTGAAATAAAATTCACAAGGGAAACCCTTGTGTCTTCAAACAAGCAGTGGAACCATCACCGTATCTCGTAGCATATGGGACATCAAAATACAAAGTGTTCCTCGTATTCGATCTCCTAGAGATGGCAACATGGACAAATCCTCCCAAATCTTGAATGCAATGGTCTATCTCAATTTGTGGGTGGTGGAAACATCCACAGTTAGTCAAGTAGGACCCTAAGGCTATGCACCCAATGACGTTGAATGTAGTGAAGACGAACAATGAGACAATCCTGCAGTTGCATGAAATGTTCACAAAAGAAAGTCAAATTGTGGCCAATAGTTTAAGTGGGGGCAATGATGCAATCCAAGTGCTTTGAATGTACATATGACTAACATTATCCCAAATTGCCTTATTGATCTCTCCTTTTATGGGGAAGAGATGACGAAGGGCATCCAAAAAATATGTAAAAGGAGGGAGATGCTCTATAAAAATGCCGATGGGAGAAATGAAGCAACCTCTAAGAGCTAATTTTCTCTACATCCAAAAAGGTTTAGAGAGGCATCTTCGTGCATTATAGTGTTGATGAAATTGTCATTGATGCCAACATGGACTTGCAGTGGCCCCACAGGGTGTCATTGATGCCACCAAGTCCCACTTGCAGTGCCTTGGACCCCTTTCAGAGTGGGTTTGTACCTTGTAGTGCCTTGGACCCCTTTCAGAGTGGGTTTGTGCCTTGTAGCACCTTGTACCCAGTTGACAAGGTCTCTGTACCCACAAGCTTGGATCTTGAAGCGCCACCACCTTGTTGAAGACATTGAAGACCCTAGAGATGGTCCTGAAGCCTTGGTAGACGATGGAGAAGCCCTAGATGGCTTGGAGAACCATTAATGAGCCATTTTGTGGTCATTTATGCTCTGATGGTGTCATGGTACCCCAAGAGAAGGCCTAGCAACCCCACAGGTGATGTCATGATGGATCTTGACCATTGGAGGTCACCTTGTGTGGTTAAGGTAGTTGAAGAAGTCAAAGAAGCCTCCTACTGCATGGAGAAGCCTTGAAGAATCCGTTGGACCCACACTTGATGGTCTGATGAAGGAATGCATGATGAGGCCCCTATGGGTGTTAGTGATGACCTTGCAACCCTTGTTGGGGTCATGGAACTCTTTTATGATGATGATGACCTTGTATGGTCTTTGACATGTGTGTGGAAGCCCTTGAAGAAGCCTTTGGACCCACACACTTGGTGGTCAAATGGTGTTAAAGGATATGGTCTTTGACATGTGTGTGGAAGCCCATGAAGAAGCCTTTGGACCCACACACTTGGTGGTCAAACGGTCTTGAAGGAATGTTGAAGGTATTATGTTGATTGGGGTTCTTGATGAAGCCCTTGTGGCTTGGTGTAACACTTGGAGACCCTTGGCTAGGTTCACTAAGCAATCTTGAAGTAGCTCCCATGATGAAGCCCTTGTATGTGGCTTAAAGCCATAAGAAGAAACTTTCATACAATGCTTGCATGGCAAGGAAGTAAATAATAATAAGATGTACAAATAAATAAAAACAAATTTCAAAATTCAAATTAAAAATTAAAAATACTTACCAACAAGTCAGCCCCAAAATAAATTCAAATTCAAATTTTAAATTAAATTTTTTTTGGAAAGTCGGCTCCAAATTTTTGTACGGAAAAAACAGTATAAATACCCAAAAAACGATTTCATTTTTTGTGTGGAATTTCAGTTGTGTTGCTCTGAAATTTTAGTGACTTTTGCTCTGGAATGTCGGATGTCTGAGGCAGCGAAGGAGCAGTGACTGTGTGGATGATGACTGAGGAAATTCGGAGGTAATTTGCAGCAGCAGTCTGTGTTTTTAATTTTTATGGAGCAGTCAACTGTAAAATTTTGGAGGCAACAGCAATCCATGTTTTTAATTTTTATGTGGAACAGTCCGAATTTTACAGTGGTAGCAGCAGTGAAGCAGGAGCAGACATAAACTTTGCAGTCTGATTTTTAAAGGTCTGAGTTTTTTTTTTTTTTCTCTGAAATTCGTGGACTGAGGCATGGCAGCAGTCTAAGCAAGCAAACAGTCCCAAATGACAGCCCAATGCATTCCACTGAGACAGCCGCAGTAAAAGATGAAAGTCTTTTTCTTGCTCTGAATTTCGGGTATGTCCCTGAGGCAGCGAACTCTGAGGTGCAGGAACAACAGATCAATGTATGGATCAGCAAGTGAGTGTGATTCTTTGGCTATCTTTAT
Source organism: Pseudotsuga menziesii (assembly GCA_001517045.1). Classification (NCBI taxonomy): domain Eukaryota; kingdom Viridiplantae; phylum Streptophyta; class Pinopsida; order Pinales; family Pinaceae; genus Pseudotsuga; species Pseudotsuga menziesii. The sequence continues at coordinate 1,131,089 of LPNX011197589.1, read as the reverse complement.
TCTTCTGTGACAGGAATGTTATGGGGTATTTATGATGATACATTTGAAGACAACTTTGACTGGGTATAAGGTTGATATCAGCCCTATGTCTAATATTGCTGGCAGCACTTTTGAGTTTATTAGGACTGTGATGTAGATCTCATTAATGAGCTGTAATAAGCAATAGTTTGGGACTGTTATAAAACAGAGATCATACTCTTGTGTTAAATAGCAAAATTAAAGGACTGTTATTGAGCAATACTTTGGCTGAGTTCGTATTGTAATTTGAGTAGCCATTTGTGAGGATTTTAAGAGTCCTTTTGTGACAATCTAGGAGCAGACTTTACTCATGTAACAGAGAGTATTTGGAGCAGTTTCGAATCAATCCCATAGTAGCTCAGATTGAGAAGTTTGGAGCAGACTTAACTGGGAAGTCTGGAGCAGATTTGGACTTGTAACTGTGTGAGATTGTAGTTGATTTGTATGATGCATGAAGTTTTCACAGTGTTTAAAGGTAACATCAATCGCCACATATTGGTTGCATGAACAGTCAGTAATTGGAAGTAGTTTACAGTTGACTGCTTGGCATTTAATTGATTGATTTAGTTGATTTAATAGTACAACAGTCAAAGACTAGTACAAAAACGTTGATGGTAATGACAGCCTTGGCATGACAGTGACAATAATGTGTAATGACAGTGACTGACGACATACTATGATAGCCTTAAGAGACAATTGTTTGAAGTGACATAGAGCAGATCCTTGAAGTCTTGACATGAGCAGAGAAGACTCCTTGACATCTTGGCATGAGCAGTGTATAAGCAGACTCCTTGGATGACTTGACTGATAGAGCAGTAGTGATCTGAGAATGATAACAGTAGTTGATGACTTGTGATAGCAGTGACATTGACTTTGATTTGACAATGACATCCATGACATGACGAAGATTGCCTTGACTTAATAGTGATTTGTGACAGCTGATTGACAGTGACAAGATGGTTGAGCAGCAGTTGATTGAGTTGTGTTTGGGACAGTGACAGAAGTGTTTCTCGATTGGCAAGTTGAGTCTTGCAACCTTGACAGAAGTGTTTCTAACTTTCTTGATTGGCAAGTTGAGTCTTGCAATCGTGGGGATTGGATTCCTCAACTCTTTCTTAGTAGGGTCTAAGAAAACCAGGCAGGGCCCTGGATGAAGAGTAGGTGCTCTTTGTATCAATAGGTGCTGATTTTACCTCATGGTTGTAGCCATTCCAAAACAAATACACAAAGATTACAAAATCATATGGTGTTGTGTTTTCTTGTGCTATGGTTCTTGTTATGACTTCATGATTCAGATGCTTATGATTTATAAATGATGAAGTGATAGATGTTTATGAAATGATTATGCAAATGGTAGAATAATGCATTGATGAATTAGTTGTTGATTGTTAAAATTGAAAAAGTTATAAAGACTGCACACACAGATTCACCCCCCCTCTCTGTGTGCCTAGTGTGTCTAACAGATAGACTACACCCTTTCAACAAATACCCTGTCTATACCCTATCTACAAAAAACAAAGAAGGTCCCTGCACCTCAGCACAATAAAGATCTATGCATTTAACACTAGTGTCAAAATGGTACATCTTCTTAGAGATGTCTTGAAAATGAAAATAGAAATGTTGGTGCTCAAGCAAGGCCAAGGAAGCATAACCCTTGGAAAGTCGAGGTCGAAAAGTTGGCCCCATGGTGAACCTAAGGTCATGAACTAGACCCCCAAATATGCATAGGCTGTAGTAATCTCCACTTTGGCCCCTCTATTAAAAAAAATTAAATAATCGAGATTTCTTAGAGGCGTTGAAGTGCCAATGGAGTTGCCTCAAGCACATGAGCTTTAATCTGCATATGCGTAATCAATTCAAATAAGCAGTGGGGATTTGTCTTGGCCTCAATCAATTCAACAAGGCATGTATGGCTACTGGCAGTAAGTGGGTAGGTTTAATGAAGAATTTATTTTATTTATTTATTTTAATATAACCTAACTAGCGTATATCAAATAAATATAAAACATATTTTATATAAATACTAAAATATGTGACAGTTAGAAAACTTTTAAATGGAATAGGAGAATAAGTTCATCAAACTTAGTCTGGGGTCCTTATTATTCGTCAAGTTTTGACATCATTGAGAGAGAGAGAGAGAGAGAGAGATGTAGATGTGTGTTTGTGATTATCGGATATCTACATATCTAGATATGTGTGTGTCATTGTGTGTGTAACCTTTTTGACTGCAGTAATATATAATTATCTCATATCAAACACATATTACATTATAAGGTTTTGAATAGGAACTTAAATTATTGGGGCACAAAAACATCTCAATTCTGTGCTCCATACTAGAAACCATCTAATTGTGTAACAAAGTTCTTTTCTCATATGAGGTGTATTTGTTTGTGGCATAAGAAACTCGTTTTGGCTTTTGAGGATCATCAACATCACTATAAGTTTCTCAAACCATTTTCATGTCTCATTCATCTGAAATTAGCAAAGAGCAATGCGAAAATCACAGAGAAGCTAAACAATTTGTTTAACAAACTGTATATGAAAAGAGGATGCCCAAATTTGTTGAAATATTGTAACTTCAAAGAATATTCTAAATGTATTTTCCTGATGTAACCCAAGGGAGATGTTATTATTCCTCCGACGGGGTGTTACTATTGTAATTGGTCATCATAGAGTCATGAGGTAAAGCCTCCACTTGTGTCGGGTCTTTAGTACAAAATGTCAATTGACAATTAGTATAAATAGAAGAGCTATGGTTCTTATTTGAATATAGACTCACTCACTTGTGTAGCGCATAGTAGAGAGAGACAGACAGAACAAAAGGAGGAGAACAACTGGTTTTGGGTTGTCTTTTATACATCTTATACAGAGGAAGTTTTTGCTGAGTTTTCTTCCCCATGAGGGTTTCCCAGGATAAATCTTTGTGTTCTTTTTTGTGGTTGTGTGTGTCTATCTTTCAGTGATATTTTTGCTTATGGTTATGCTATTATGATGCCAAATGTTATAAGATCTGATATAACCATAAAAACTTAACATGGTATCAGAGCCACGCTAAAATAAGTCTTTGTGCAGCCGAAACAGTGCTACAGCTACAGCTATTGAAGATTAGGGTTTCATGCTTGAAAACCCTAAAATACTAAAACTAGTAGTTTTGGTAGATTCGTTATATCTCGATATTGGAGAAGGCTCAGGAGCCGAAACTTTTACAGGCCGAAAATAAATTCATGATGTACCCTGTGTAAAAGTTTCAGCGTTAGATTCGCTATATTCCGAAAGATATGATTCCTCCAAGTCAGGGTTCCAGCGTCTCCCAAAATTCAGCCTTAAACAGGTGACCTAGGGAGAATTGCTATATCTCGGGCTTCGAAGGTCCAAATGAAATTTCGCAAGATGTTCCAGAAAGGGCACGAACTGTACTTTCTGTGATAAAAATTTCAAACCCCGAAGGTGAAACAGTGACACGTGGCAGTCCGTACAAGTTTGCTCTTCTGAACAATTCTGAAATAAGTCACCTTGGAAAAACGTGCATAAGTCCCAATTGGTGAAACCAATTCTGCTCTAACCTGCGGTGTTGGAAAGAGGACAGACAAGGCTACCTCAATGCGAAGTTTCAGACACAGAGGAGCAGTAATTTCGGAGATACCGCAAAAACAATATTAGGCATTTCTGCAGAAGAAACTGAAGAAAACTAGGGCATCAGATATTTTGCAGTTCTGATCACAGTTTTGGGAAAATGAGTATACTGCTCAGCTCGCCTTGAGGAGGTGCATCTTTCTATCCAATCAAATCTGAAAGATACCTCAATTGAAAAATTAGGGTTTCTCTGTCAAACCCTAGGTCTACCAAAAGCAACATTCCAGAAAAGCTTTCAAGCAAGCATGAGATTGAAGCAATCTCATTGGTCAAAGAAGAAGCTGTTGATCCAAAAGGAGATGACGACAAACAAACAAAGATAAGTATTTGAATTGTCTTTCCTGTATATGTTGTGTATTATGCATGATAGAATGTTTGCATTAATGACAATATACTACTAATATGCAGGTGATGGGTAAGTAGCACATGGTGGTATACAACTCTCCATTGCTATTTGTCTAGAATGAAACATCTTTGCCGACATATTGGATTAGTGCACAATCTAATAGATGTCATGGTAGAGATGGAAGGCATCTAGAAAGTTTTCATGAGAAATGGATGAATGTTGTATTGGCTAAACAATTGCATGATGCATAAGAATTTGTCGTTATGCATCTGCTCTATGAAAAGGTTCTAACCATGCAACTGGTGCATTTGACTTGTAGGAAAGGTCCTGTACAACTTCCTGCAAGAAAAGAAGGATGAGACAAGTGATGACAATTCAAGATTCACTCCAACAAACATGAACCTGAAGCTCCCAAGGTCAAAGACACCGTGACGGAAGAAAGAGCTTCAGAAAGCAGTAGATCCACCTCGAAAGATGTATTAAAATTGAGCACATAGATCTATGGATCAACACACAAAATAGATCACACAATTTTACTCAGGAATTGAAGAATGAAACAGTGCAAAAGGCTTGCAGCTGTGAATGCTTTCATTAATCAAAAGTAATTGGATAATAATTACAATGAAGTACAATGGCTAAATAGCCACAAGCAATTTGAATTCATGTGAGGAAATTTGAATTGATTAGACTCTACTTGACTGAATGGTTAACTGACCTTGTCTAAATCATTATCGGAGGACTGAATGGCTAACTGACCTTGTCTAAATCATTATCGGAGTTCATCAGAGTTCTAAATCACAACTCAAGTGTCTAATTCAATGTTAACTAAGCTTAACTGGCTGTGGTAGGTGAGGAATGTGCCTCTCCTGCATGCAGCCATGCAAACATAGCGCTAATTGAATGTAGAGGACTAGAACTAAATGTAACTGACTCATAACTGAGCTTGACTAGTCACCAACTCAACTCAACTGATCTGGGTTGGTATTGGCACTCCTAGTGGCTCCTAAATTGTAGGGATTGATCTAGGAGGCTCCTAAACTGATGCATGCAAGTGCAGTCAGTGGCAATAGGCCTCAATTAGTGTTCCCCACATTTTACTAACTGGAACATGTGCCCCAACAAGGCCAAGTGGACCCAATGGTGCTAGTGACTAAAAATAAACTGGATGGACTCCTGATTTAGACATGATTCCTGATTTAGACATATAACCAAATTAGACAAGGGAGGATTAATAATCCTAACACCCCCCCGAATGCTAACTTGGACAATCTGTGGACCCTCGTAACTAAGACCATAGGTCACCCATTACATCAAGTAAAGTAAAGTAACTGCTCAATACAAGGAGTTGGGAAAAAAACCATATGGAAAAAAAGCCCCCCCCTCTAACTAAGCAGGTAGAATCATGATCAATCTGGTTCTTTTATGCACAGGTATCCTGGGGCCTGGCATGTGAACCTCTCCATCATTAGGTCTGGTGGAATCTTCCTCTTTGGAAGAAGAATAATATGCTCAACTAAAACAGAAATATAGACAGTTGTTGGATGAAGATTGGACCCATGTAGAGCAATTGAAATCAACTGATAAGTGAGAAAAAGTTCTTGAGGATTCAAACCATGTGAGGAACACTCAAGAAACAGATATGTTGCAGCCATGAACAGAAAACCATGAGTGGTAAAAACAGCCCCCCAAGTGTTAGGAGCAAGTGTCCAGGTGGATGCAGAAAATTTTCCTCTTTACCATTTCTGTGAGGAGATGAGCATGTGACCAAAGGTAGAGAAGCCCTGGGACTATGGAGAGCGAATGCTTGAGCTCCATAATCTGATATAGCTTCAGAAATAGCTAATGAATCACAAAATAAAATATCAGCAACTTCATAAGAGGAAACTAACACCAAATCCCCAGCAGCAATTTTGAGGAAGAATTGCGGTACTTGATTTTTCACACCGAAATTGGTGAGAGCAGCTACAAGCATGACTGAAAGCTCTTGGATTTTAAAATTTGAACCAAATAATATCAGATCAGAAGGTAAATCAGATCTAAATGGGTTCATATCAGATCCAAAACGGTGAAATGAAATCAAATCCCTGGCAGCAGTTTTGAAGGAGACTTGCGGTACTTGTTTCTTCACAAAATTAATGAGAACAGCTACAAGCAGTACTGAAAGCTTATGAACCTGAAATATTGAACCAAGAAATATCAGATCCAATAAGGTTCATATCATATCCAAGAGTATGGTCCACCAAGACGGTAGATGCACAGTTTTCTTCTTCTTCAAAATTCTGAATTTTGGTACATGCAATCCTGCAGGAATTTGCTAGAAGATCTAGATCATGGGGAGAGAATGGATCTCTCTGGTAATCTGATATTTTTCCCAAAATATCCAAGGTATTACATATTTGCACACCAGCAACAACATTAGAGGGAGAGAAATCAAATTTCTCTTCACTTTCGGAAGCAATTACTGGCAAATTTTGCACATAATTCAAAGGAAAATCACTGGAGGACTTTGCTTCTTTTTCATCTTGAACAACTTCAGCAGAGAGAGTAGAGGCCGAGAATTTTGGATCGGGAACTCTTATGGTGTTGGATGTGCTCTCCAAAGTGCTATTATGATCCTCATCAATCTTTCCAAAGGTTCTATCCAATTTTGTCCAGAGATCCTTTGGATATTCAACATATTTAGTGAGGTAGCGCAAGCTAGGAGAGAGAGCCAGAGATATTGTTCCAAAAGCTGCATCACATTCATTCAGCCAATCATTCTCACTCTCATAGGACTCTTCATCGAGTCCCATAGACACCCCATAGAGACCTTGTCTCTTCAGAGATGCAATCATCTTCATCTTCCATTCCGAATAGCTTGTGAATTGGGTAAGAAGAGGAACTGATGAATCCAATCAAAGACGTACATGCAATTACACAAAAAGACAAAGTAAGGTCGGACAGCCTGCACATTTTAGGTTTTCATCACACCCAGCATAGTTGATCAAGCAAGCTTGATCAACATTTCCTTTGCTTGGGGTATTAAGTGGTAAACCTCCGGCTTCTAGTGCAGTGCTGGAAGGAGCAATTTTGCTCAAAAAAATGATCCAGTAGGAGATCTGAGGAGGAGAAGTTCCTTGTCCTACCAAGGCTCCGATACCATATTAAAATTGAGCACATAGATCTATGGATCAACACACAACTCACAAAATAGATCACACAATTTTACTCAAGAATTGAAGAATGAAACAGTGCAAAAGGCTTGCAGGTGTGAATGCTTTCATTAATCTGAACTAATTGGATAATAATTACAATGAAGTACAATGGCTAAATGGCCACAAGTAATTCGAATTCATGTGAGGAAATTCGAATTGATTAGACTCTACTTGACTGAATGGTCAACTGACCTTGTCTAAATCATTATCGGAAGACTGAATGGTTAACTGACCTTGCCTAAATCATTATCGGAGTTCATCGAAGTTCTAAATCACAACTCAAGTGTCTAATTCAGTGTTAACTAAGCTTAACTAACTGTGGTAGGTGAGGAATGCGCCTCTCCTGCATGCAACTATGCAAACCTAGCGCTAACTGAATGTAACTGACTCCTAACCGAGATTTACTAGTCACCAACTCAACTCAACTGACCATGGCTCCTAAATTGTAGGGATTGATCTAGGAGGCTTCTAAACTGATGCATGCAAGTGCAATCAGTGGCAGTAGGCCTCAATTAGTGTTCCCCACACTTTAGTAACTAGAACATGTGCCCCAATTAGGCCAAGTGGACCCAATGGTGCTAGTGACTAAAAATAGATTGGATGGACTCCCGATTTAGACATGACTCCTGATCTAGACATATGACCAAATTGGACAAGGGAGGATTAATAATCCTAACAAGATGAAGACCATCTTGGGCATGAGAGATATTCCAAGATGAAGAAAAGCATGACAAGACTTCCAAACCAAAGTAAGAGGCCTCAGACACACTCTAGTTGTGTAACACAGTTGGGTGATATCATTGATGCTAGCTTTCCCGACTATGGAAAAAGCTATGATCAAAGAGTAACAGTTGATCATGGGGAATGATGTCTACGATATGGTTCTGAGACCTGAAGGGAAGTTCGTAGTGCCTCCCATATGTATCTACAAGAACAAGTGTACAAAGCAAGGTTTATGGTTTGTCTCAGAAAGAATAGACTATGGCACGACATACTCTATTGACCAGACACACTTCTTCGGTAGAAGTATATATCAAGCAAAGAACCACATGTACAGAATATGCCTTGTACGAGCTCAAAAGGCACCCATAGAAAAGCACATCCAGGAGCTTGACAGATCACTTAGAGTGATGAATATCTTAACCTTTGCTACAAGGTTGAAGATGGAAATCTATAGAAGACAACAAGCTCATAGATGGGTGCAAGAGGAACTTTTCGACAAAGTTCAAGATAAAGGGATCTTGGTCTCTAGTAACCTGAGATGGATACATAGTAGCAGAAAATGCTACATGTCACTCCAATACAAAATGCAGAGGGAAGATGATGCTCCGTTTCAGGAGGAGTGACTACGAAAGATCTCTGAGTTCGACATGATGGACAACTTCCTTATGGACCAAGACTTTACCAAGAGTAAATGGGTTCCAACCTTCAGGGTTGAATGCGGAAGACTAGGATATGTCAATGACCTAACAAAATGAGCTCATGATAGATGCAATGTTGGAAGAAAACCAGAATGGTGTTTAGGATATAGTACCCAAACCAGAAAGCAAGAGTGTGGTATCTTCCAAATAGATTTGAAAGAAAATATGCTCCTGATGGAAGTAAGGCAAGATTTGTGGCTAGAGGATTCTCTCAGAGAGAGGGAATTGATTATAAAGAGACACTTGCTCTAGGAAGCAAGGTACACTTCCATCAGAACTATCATGGCACTTGCTTCCATGATGTACACCAGATGGATGTAAATACAAGCCTTCCTTAATGGTGTGATTGAGGAAGAGGTTTACTTCGAATAGCCACAAGGATTTGAAGTCGAAAACAGAGTGACTCGTATATGTAAGTTGAAAAAGGCTCTGTATAAACTGAAGCAAGCTCCTAGAGCTTGGTATGGAAGAATAGATAGCTTCTTAGCAAGCATGGACTTTACCAAGAGTAAAGTTGATCCTAACCTTTACCTTAAGGTTATGGATGATGAACCTGACATACTATTGTTGTATGTGGATGATCTAATTCTGACTGGAAATGAGAAACAGATCACAGATTGCAAGAAGAAGCTAGCTGAAGAAATCGAGATGAAAAGATCTTAGATTGATGCATTATTTCCTCAGGCTAGAAGTGTGGAAGAGCTCAGAAGGAATCTTTCTGAACCAAGGAAAGTATGTTGTGGAAATCTTAAAGAAGATTTGATATGTTGGATTGTAAAGCCATGGCCACACCCATGAATACCAACATGAAGTTGTTGTCTGATAGACATCAAAGTTAGTAGACTCGGTACAGGAAGATTATTGAGTCGCTGATGTATCTGACGAACACAAGGTCAAATATATGCTTGTTGTGAACACCTTGAGTCAGTATCTAGTTAACCCTAGATGTGTTCAGCTGATAGCTGCAAAGCATGATGAGGTACTTTAAAGGTACGACAGACTTGGGACTTTACTATGGTAGAGATCATGACTACAGATTATATGGATATACGGATTCAACTTGGGTAAGAAGTGCTGCAGACAAGAATAGCACATCAGATGGATGTTAATGTCTGGGATCCACCATGATCTCATGGTTTAGTCCATTGTTGCTCTCAGTACAACTGAAGCAGAGTACATGGCAACTTGTTCCACTATTTGGGAAGCCATATGGCTTCGGAAAAATGATGTCAGGACTATTTGACATGGAGTTGGATACCACAATGTTTCTTTGTAACAACCAGAGTTGCATAAAGATGACAAAGAAACCTATGGAATATGGTACCAAAGGGAGACATAAAACTCAACTGTCCAGTATGCAAGTACCGATGAGCAAGTTGTTGATGTGGTGAGTCGTGACCAAGCTTCCATGAAAAGCTTGGTGTAGTTCATAAAGACTTTCCTCGCAAGGAGGAACAGTGATGATGATACTACAGACTTTCCTCGCAAGGAGGAACAGTGGTGATATGGACTTTCTTCAAAAAGGAAGAACAAGTCGAAGACATGGACTTTCTTCAGAAAAGAAAACAAGTCAAAGATGTGGACTTTCTTCAGAAAGGAGGAACAAGTCGAAGATATGGACTGTCCTCAAAAAGGAAGATCAGGTTGACACTATGAACCCTCCTCGGACAAAGGGGAAGCAGGTTGATAATATGGATCCTCCCGAAAAATGGGGAGTGATGATGGGATGACAGTGATGATGGGCTGACATTTGTTTGTGGACGATAGTATCCTCTCTTCGAGGATAGCAGGTATAACACTATGTTCATAAGAGTGGTCCTTACAAGCTAAGGATGGCCCTGCAGATGATACTCTTATGTGGAGAGTATAGCTACATTCATATGTAGATTCCATAGAGTTTACACTCGCTTGGGAGTGGTCTAACCTGTGTGGTATGGATTCTCTATGATGAGTCCTCACGGACGCCAGGACTGATATTGTGTATGCAGTCGAGATCTGCTCTGCAGATGATACTCTTATGTGGAGAGTATAGCTACATTCATATGTAGATTCCATAGAGTTAACACTCACTTGGAAGTGGTCCTAACCTGTGCGGTATGGATTCTCTATGATGATTCCTCATGGATGCCAAGACTGACATTATGTATGCAGTCGAGATCTGCTCTGCAGATGATACTCTTATGTGGAGAGTATAGCTACATTCATATGTAGATTCCATAGAGTTAACGCTCGCTTGGGAGTTGTCCTAACCTATGTGGTATGGATTCTCCATGATGAGTCCTCACGGATGCCATGACTGACATTGTGTATGCAATCGAGATCTACTCTGCAGATGATACTCTTATGTGGAGAGTATAGCTACATTCATATGTAGATTCCATAGAGTTAACACTCACTTGGGAGTGGTCCTAACCTGTGTGGTATGGATTCTCTATGATGAGTCCTCACGGACACCAAGACTGAAATTGTGTATGCAGCCGAGATCTGCTCTGCAGATGATACTCTTATGCGGAGAGTATAGCTACATTCATATGTAGATTCCATAGAGTAACACTCGCTTGGGAGTGGTCCTAACCAGTGTTCCACCAAGTTTCCAGGACGGGGGGGCGTGGGAGCGGGGAAACGCACATTGGGGGCGTGTGGAGGCTACCCCCAAATTCTAGGGAAATTCGAGGGGGGCGGGGGGGCGTCGAGGTCATAAAAATTTAAAAAATATATATAAATTAAAAAAAATAAAAATTATAATTTATAAATGCTAGATAATAAATATCATAAATCCTAACAATGTAAATTAAAATTTTAAAACTATCTTGCTGTTTATAAAGATCCAATAAAACATTGAACTCAGAAAATTTCCAGTGCTTAGAAAAGTCACTTTGGCTAACAATTTGATGTGTTTAAAATTGAGAGTATCTGCTGTGTTTTACATATGGGGCTGCCACAGCACCTGCACTCACTCAGAGAGATGCAGATATGTCCTGGGAATTTAATATTTAGTGGGTATGCCACCAGCAATTTGATCATTGTTCCTGGGATTTTACTAATAACTTTAAACAAGTGAAGACTTATTAATAATTATTAACCAGAGTGAAAATTCCAGAATTAAAAGCTTGCTGTCTTAGTGTATTTCCAGCCAAGAAACAAACAAGATACTAGGAGAATTTTCAGATTTCAACCCAAAATTAATTTGCAGAAATTTATAGTTCTAAAAATCTGAAAAATTAAATGCTAGAGGCCAATGAAATTCAGTGTTTAGTGTATATCCACAATCAGCGACAACAGAAGATACAAGAACTCAGAATTAAAGAGATATTTCAGTTACAATACAAGAGGAAAGAATCTTCAGTTTCAGACATCTGAAAGTGACTATCAGAGGAGGAATTTCGTACAGCAGCAAATAATTTATAAACTCAGGAAGATTCCCTTTAACTCACGACTGGGGAAGTTCTGGCCCTTGATGTCTGATATAAAAAGTGACATATCATCAGTAAATGCAGCCCTCTTTTCCACACGACTTGGCTTACTTTAAGATGGTTGGAGTCAATGGAGATCAAAAGAAACGCCCAGATAGAAACACAGTCTTTTCTCACAGTCAATATATAAGTTATAATGTATTATAATAAAACTTAAAAGGGGCTTATAGGAGGCTGGGGGAATATTTTCTTAGCGCTAAGTCAATAAGCCACAAGGCATTAACAACTTAGTAACTTAAAGTCGATTAATGGTGAGCAAGCAAATGCCGGCGACCCACGAGCTCCTTCAGGCTTCAAGCCGGCAACCACGGGCTCCTCTTCTCTCCACTCCTGCAAACTGCAAACTGCAACACTCCAGAGTCCACTCCTGCAAACTCACGCGGTCATATGACTCAACAGTCAACACTAGCTCAACACTCACGCGGCAGCAAAACTCGGCAGCCTCACTGCTTCACGGCAATGGAAATGAGAGAATAAGTGAGTCACGATGGAGGTAAGAGTAAAATTTAGGGTTTACTTTATCATTTATGCATTTAGTTTTTTTTTTTTGTATTTTATTAAATTCGAAATTAAAAAAAATAAAAAAAGCAAAATCGTGGGGGGGCGTGTGGGAGCCCCCCGTCTTCGGGGGGGGCGTGTGGGAGCCCCCCACAAGCGGGGCGTCGCTCAGAGCTAGGAGGCGCGCCCCCTCCTGCGTTTCCTGGAGTTTCTCATTTTTGGGGGCGTGAGGAAACGTTTCTGGAGGAGCCCCCGGGGCGTGGGGAGCGAGGGGGGCGAGCCCCCGACCCTGGGGGGCGAGTTTCCGTGGAACACTGGTCCTAACCTTTGCGGTATGGATTCTCTATGATGAGTCCTCACGGACGACGTAGTATAACAATCACTTGTGAGTGGTCCTAACCGTTGTGGTATGGATGGGCTACGGATCGGCACTAGGTGCGGTCGAGATCTACATTTAGTTGTAGACGATTCAGCTGATCGATTTCATGGATCATGCTGATGGAGGATTGCATCGTCCTTGGACTTATGTCCTAAAGTGATCGGGATTGATCATCCCGCAAATAGATCATATGTACTACAGGTAGCGTGGCGGCAAAGGATCAAGAAGGATCGAAGTGCTGCTGCAAAGGATCGAAAGAACCGAAGTGCTGTTGCAAAAGGATTGAAAGGATCAAAGTGCTGCTACAAAGGATCGAGAAGATCCAAGTGTTGTTGCAAAGGATCGAAAAGATCGAAGTGCTCCTGCAAAGGATCGAGAAGATCGAGGTTCCGCTGCAAAGGATCGAGAAGATCGAAGTGTTGCTGCAAAGGATCGAAAGATCGAAGTGCTACTGCAAAGGATCAAAAGATCGAAGTACTACTGCAAAGGATCAGAAGATCGAAGTGCTGCTATGAAGGATCGAAAGATCAATGCGTTGCTACAAAGAAAGGATCAAGTGATCATGTGATGCAAAAGATGAAGAGTAACTCTTCCAAGTTACTAATTGTGAAAAACTTCATGTGACGTATCGATGTATCTCCTCAATGTACTGTTGTAATTGTCTCTCTGGTCTCCTATAGTCTATGATGATGTTGTCAGTAGAATAACCTTCTCATTAAGGGGGAGTGTTGAAATATTGTAACTTCAAAAGATATTCTAAATGTATTTTACTGATGTAACCCAAGGGAGATATTGTAACCCAAGGGAGATGTTATTATTCCTCCGACGGGGTGTTACTATTGTAATTGGTCATCATAGAGTCATGAGGTAAAGCCTCCACATGTGTCGGGTCTTTAGTACCCTAATAAATAATATAATATACTGTTTTTGAGTATTCCTAGGTGAAGTCGGCCCAAACAGTTTATTGGGGCCGACTTGTCTAGTGCAAAATGTCAATTGACAATTAGTATAAATAGAGGAGTTGTGGTTCTTAATTGAATACAGAATCACTCACTTGTGTAGTGCATAGGAGAGAGAGAGAGAGAGAACAGAAGGAGGAGAACAACTGGTTTTGGGTTGTCTTTTATACATCTTATACAGAGGAATTTTTTGCTGGGTTTTCTTCCCCATGAGGGTTTCCTAGGATAAATCTTTGTGTTCTTTTTTGTAGCTGTGCTTGTTTATCTTTCAGTGATATTTTTGCTTATGGTTACACTGTTATGACGCCAAATGTTATAAGATCTGATATAACCATAAGTTCATCAAACTTAGTCCGGAGTCCTTATTATTCGTCAAGTTTTGAATCTCAACCCAAAAAAGGGCAAACACGGTGACAGTGTGTGCACATGTGGGAGAGAGAGAGAGAGAGAGATGTAGATGTGTGTTTGTGATATGTGTGTGTAACCTCTTTGACTGCAGTAATATATAATTTAAATTATCTCATATCAAACACATATTACATTATAAGGTTTTGAATAGGAACTTAAATTGTTGGGGCACAAAAACATCTCAATTCTGTGCTCCATACTAGAAACCATCTAATTGTCTAACAAAGTTCTTTTCTCAGATGAGGTGTATTTGTAAGTGGCATAAGAAACTCGTTTTGGCTTTTGGGGATCATCAACATCACTGTAAGTTTCTCAAATCATTCTCATGTCTCATTCATCTGAAATTAGCAAAGGGCAACGCAAAAATCACAAAGAAGCTAAACAATTTGTTTAACAAACTGTATATGAAAAGAGGATGCCCAAATCTAACACAAATTGTGCTGTTATTTAATTCCATCAGGATGGTTTGGTGTCTTAATCAATTAGGATGTTGAAACAGAAAGGGGATTAACAAAAAGATAGGCTATAGAAGAAGTGAAAAAATATTTCAAGAACAAAGAAACAGAAAATTGCAAATCCAAAATCACAGAGGAGATGAACAATTTGTTTAACAAACTGTATATGAAAAGAGGATGCCCCAATCTAACACATCTGTGCAGATTATTTAATACCATCTGGACGGGTTTGGTGTGTCAATCAATTAGTATGTCGAAGCAGAAAGGGGATTAACAAAAAGAGAAGCTATAGAAGCTGTGAAAAACATTTCAAGAAGAAAGAAACAGAAAATTGTGAAGCATGTCCAAGACTGCATGAAGTGCTTCGATCTTGATAGCCCAAAGTTAGAAATTAGGTTGAAGCTATCATGTTGGACGGGCCATATTAAAAACGAGCACCATGCCATACCAGATGTATTGGATGCGCCCAGATTTAGACATATTCAGACTTACTAGCCCCTTGTAACATAAGCTACAGCAGCAAACTATGCCTACTACAAACATGTCACTTTCAGATATGCACCTTTTAAAAAAACGATATATCCTAGGAGAAACTGGATTCATATATCCTAGAGTGCAAAATACAAGGCAACTACCAAGGGAAAACGTGTTATAATAACTTCGTACTAAACATTAAGCGTTGAGATCTCCTGAAAAGGTAAATCATGAAAACAAGGACAGCCACAGTACAGCGACCGCTAGGGAACGCGGCGAATAAGAAAATTAGGATGGAATAGACTCCAATGATATGCCCTTCTTTAACATAAGAAGTGGTAATACACCCCGATCGCAGTCTCGTTTCTGTTAGAAAGAAGCAAATGCAAACAAGGGGCCACTAGTTTAATCCCCTGCTTCGTCTATTTCGGCCGAGACAAGTTAAGTTTCATAACAAAGAACGACGCAACCAAAACCCTGTGCTTCACTCGCCTTGAGTAGCTGAAGCCTACCAAGGCTTCCGTACTTTGTATATAAACAGAGACATGCAATTCCCTTTTAAAATACTAAAAATGACATCCTGCCGAAGCGATGTATTCAACATATTGAAAACCTAACGGATGATTGCAGGGCATGTAAAACGCTAAATTAAACGAGGAAACTTAGGGATATTGCACTTAAACTAGTAAATTTTATATAAAATTGTATCTTAAGAAAAATTACAGTAATATGTCGGTTAGCACGCTTCTGTCCAAAACTAAATTAAAGAAAGAGCAGGTCCAGATTCCACTGCGGCATCGACATGCACAGCTACAAAATTTCTTCAGTAGTCAAATTTCCATTAAATTCATTGGCAAGGCCTAATTTTTGTTTGATTTGCAGCCTTCTCCGAAATTGAAGATATAAATCATGTTAACTGCGCTAACTTATCCAATAAACATCTTTAAATAAAGAAAGACTCCATCGATACTTACAATTTTCCCGCCATAGAACCTTCAGAGGACTTGTTGAGAAAGAACCTCGAGAATGCAAAATCCAAGAAGCCTTCAAATTAAATGGCGAGAGTCAGCCAAAACCAAAGCCGCGAAATTCCGCAGGAGGCTTACAGTTCCTTCTATACTAAGCCACGGAGACGGCGACAATTTAGCAGCAATGAAGGGTCTAGAAGATCAGAAATACACAATCCTAGCCGTTAAAAGTATAACAGGGATCGAGAAAGCATGGTATATGACACTTCCGACAGCGGAAAACTCCAAAACAGAAAACTGCAAACCGAAGCGATCAAATGGAGCACGTTACTGGCATTTTCTGCAATCTTTACCTTATCAGTCGAGCACATTACGAGATCGACGGTGCATCGGCTTAAGCCTCCACGTGTTCCGTCCACAGCCGTCAAATCCTGAATTCTTCGAAATGAACTTGGCCATCTATCGTTCTTTCGAGATTAATAATGATAATCTTGAATTTCACCGCCGGAAAAATAGAAAGGTGCTACGGACAGATCTGGGCCGCCCGATCGCTGCAAAGGCTTTCCCTCGACAGATTCAAAGTGCTAACTGGACCGTCAGATTATAGTTCTGTTTCCTTTCTTGTATGAATTTAATAGTTGAATATGATTAAAATATAATAATTATATACCATATATGTTCCAAAGCAGGGACAACTATAATATAGTGTACTCAAAAGGATTGATTTCCAAGAAATTCCAATATTCATTGGGTTTTGTAATCTTTTGACCCTAACAAATTCATTACCTCTCCTTTTTGTTACTATTTATTTATCTTTATTATCGTTTAGCTTAATCGTATGACTTATCTTCTTTCACATAATAAAATGTATTTCAACTATTTCAAGATGTATTTCCTATTTATCTTTTTTTATTATTTAACTTAATCATATGACTCATCTTCTTTAAAGTAAGTCAGTAAAAATGCAAGACATCATATTTCAAGACGTATTTGCGTCATAAAACATGCGTGATAAATTAAATAAAAGTAGCAAAGGCTGGTCATAGAAGGCAATTGTAGGTGGGGTTATTTTCGATTCATAAGAAAAAAGTGTAGACTCTTTTACTTGGGAATTGAGAATCAAAGCAAACAATAAGGTTGAATAGTTTGCTATTATGTGTGGAATTTAACTATGGTCTAAAAAAGGCATATCTAAAGCAATGATTCTAGGTGATTTTCGTCATGTCATTCAAAAAATGAGAACTGGATACAAGAGAGGAAATATCAATTGCAGACAAATCAAGTGAAAGATCGTGCAATTTATGGCAGGCTTGGAATTACAATTTGTTCACATCCATAGAGAAAACAATAGTCTGGCAGATTTGTTTGCCAATAAAGGGGTCATGTTAGCACAAGGGTGTTGTAAAAGTCAAGGAAGGGCCATAAAGTTATACCATGATTCAGAAAACAATAGTCTGGCAGATTTGTTTGCCAATAAAGGGGTCATGTTAGCACAAGGGTGTTGTAAAAGTCAAGGAAGGGCCATAAAGTTATACCATGATTCTCTCTGCTTAATGTTTAGATGGATTTTATCAATCACAAATTCAGCCTTTGGCTTGGATATCAAGAAAAAGAAGTGATAGCATGTTTCAAGGTTCCAGTAGATGTTTTTTTTGCATATTGTTAAACTCCAATTTGTCAGGGTTTATCTCTCATTTAATATGTTAAAAAGTGTGAAAAATGTAGACTTTTCAGCAAACTCAAAATAGTTATAGACAAAGTGGTTTTTGCAATTCTAAAACTGAATACAACTAGAGTCAACTAAATACAAATAAGAGTCTGATTTTGTCCTAAATGATTATGCACAACCTTTAATAAAAAGCTTTCTTTTTAATTTATATTATATATATATAAATTTGGACAAAACCTCAAATGCCTTCCAAACTAATTTTAAAAGAAGCACGAGATCAGATAAACATTTTTTTTCTCAATAACTCATCCTCTTGTCTAAAACAATTTAGTGCTATCGTATGACATAATAGTCCTTCGATACTTTGACTTATTCCATATATAGTTTATTTATAACCCTATGGAATATAGAATATATGTCATGTGTAACTATTAAACTTAAAATATGTATACATAAGATTTCATGCATTTCCTCGTGCTCCCGGTTATCTTATATATTAATATTGCTCCCTATCCACAGTGTTCTCTTCTCCTGATGTGTGAAAATTTATTATTTTGATGACATTGAGAGATTTTGTCAAAAATAAAAATTAATGGCCTCTTCTTTTTATTATCTAGTCCAACGAGATTCGGGTCCCATCGGTGCGAATGTATAACTGATGTGTGCGATAGAAAGAATTTATAACTGTTAAAAACAAAATTAAAGGGACCACGAGGTGATGAAATAAATGCTTCCACATAATGCGACTAACTTGTGTGCCATACATTGGATGGCATGCCTCCCTGGATTTGAAGATGATATGAATTTGTACTATATAGAACGATATGATTCGTCTTTGAAAATAATGTTATAACATTTGACACTTTATTGACTTTTGTTCCAACTTAAAATTTGAAATTATATGATAACGAGGTGCTTCCAATTATCTCGCAACGGTCCATCTCTAATGTATATCGTCTTAACCTATTATAAATATAATGTATATTCCGTTAAATCATTGGGTATGTGTATGCTTTTAGATAATTGGGTTAGATTATTTATGGAGTGATTCAAGGGAATATTCATTGGATGCAAATTCACTGGATGAGTAATGACGTATTGTTACAGTGTTTTGTTGATATTTTGAAAAAGTGGTAAATTTGTTTATTTAGTGTTATTGTGGTTTTGTAACGAGTGTTGTAGAGTGGTAAAGTTGAGATTATTAAATTAAGTTCGTTAATTTAAGTGTTAAATGTGTTATATTTTTTGATACGCGATTAAGATTTAATTTTTGAAATATTTTGTTAAAAAATTAATTTAAGGTAATTTAATAGTTTTACTATTAAAATGTTATTTAAGTTGTATTGCTTAAAATTATATAGAGAGAGGGGGTATATAGAGAGAGGGGGTTTGTAGTTTTCGTGAATGTACTTTATATTAATACTTCTCAAAAAGTTATAAAACAAAAAAAGTTAGAAAAGCAAATGACTTTATATAATTTCAAAAAGATTAAGAGTTAACTAAGAAGTAAATGTGTAAAGCACTTAGACAAGTAAAGATTTGAAAGATAGAAGCAAACATAAAACATCAACGTCGTACATATATGAAAATACCAAAGTTAGACGAAGAATAAATAATATAGATGAGAAGTGAAGAGCTTAGCACCATGTGCACACAAACATAATAAAACAATAAAATTTAAAGATGCACAATTGATAATAAAAACTATGGACAATCACAAAGTTTGACTAAATAAACATGAAAATTGTTATAAATAATGGAAGATCAATAAATGGGTTGATTTTGTGTGACTATGTTGACATTTGAGAGCAATGGAATAGTACTTTAATGATTGATGACCTATAAGCAAAGTTTAAAAAATAAGTTATGAAGTGATATTGTAATACTTCATTCCATTTTTTATCCTCGACATGTATTACCTATATGCATATGGGGTAGAATTGTGTAATTTTTAGTGTTATTATGTGATGTAATTATGTCATTTTTCATCGGTATTAAGTCAAGGATACCATCTTTGTGTCAATGATCTATAAATGTGAAAATGTATATGAGATTACGTAAAATTCCTAGCCCCATTAGTAAGGAGGTATATAACATGTAGAGATGTACTTAATTAAGCCTACATCCAGGTATAAATTGATGGTGCAACATGTTCATAATAAAATTAATATAAAATGACACATAATGTCCAAAGGGAACATGAAGAGGGGCTATAGACTGACATGAAGTGAAAGCATCTAAGAGAATGTGAAAGAGGACATGACCTATACCTAATGGCTTAAAACATGGTCATATGGGACTTTGTTAAAATTAGAAAGTAAAAAAATAGAAGGGAAAATAGAAGTTGTATAAACATGAGTTATGGAGACACCACATGTAAGATTTCACGATAACTTTGCAAGTTCCCTCTTCATCATTATGCATTTTCCCCTTCCTCGGTGCCCTTGTGAGCTTTCTTCCTACCTGTGGCACCTCGCATGACTCCTCGAGTCAAATACAAGAGTTGAAGTAGTCCCGTGTTCGATGTGGAAACTTAAGACAAGTGTTGGTGGAGAGGAATTCTTACATAGGGTCTTAATATGCATGTAGACAATTAGGACTTAGCAACTTTCTATGTTTATTTTCTTAATATTTCCCTCCATTAATTCCCTATAGCAATAATTTCTCTTCACCATACCTTGTCCTCCTCAACTTTATTTCTTGTCCTATACTATTTTGGGACCAACTTTCTATGAAGGTTATGATAATGTTGTTCAAAATATATTAGCTCGAGAATGGTTTAACTAAGTAAAGAAGGTCATGAAGGGCCAATATGGCCATATTATCAAGTGGGGGTGGGTCACAATACATTAATGCATATGTTATATGTTGATGTATTTGTAACTTCGAAATGTATTCACTTGTATATCTTATGTGTTGTACCCCGATGTTTATTCCAGGAAGTATCTATAATGTAATTGAGTCATGTCATGCCCCGAAGTTCCGATCGGGAGATTCAATAATGTAAACAATGCATGTAAAGTCATTGAGGTTAACCCTCCATTGTAAGTCGGGGCAATAGTCCCCACAATTGAGTTAAGGTTAACCCTCCTTGTTGATCGGAGGGCAAAGTCCCCACAGTTGTGGGACAGTAGGGTTATTAGACTCTCCTAGAGAAGTCGTCTGTGGTAAGTAATTGTTAAGTGAGGCCGACTTGTTGGAGTGGACATAAAGTGAACATAAGAATATAAATAGAAGTGAGCCTCTCCTCATTTCTACACATCACACACACACACACACACTCACTCACTGGGGGGCATGAGTGAGAGAGGAGAAGCTCTCTCAAGTGAGAGAGAGAGAGAGAACAACTGTTGGAGATCATCTTTTATGTCTTTGGGTTTTACTGTTGCCATTGGTGCTCACTCTATCTCTGAGGAAGTTGCGGGGTTTTCTCCTTTGTGGTTTCCTCGAGGAAAATTCTTTGTGTCTCTTGTCTCTTGTGTTTATTGTTGTGCATGTTATTATCTCAGATAAGATCCTAAGATCATATTGCTTAAATGATAAAAAATCTAACATTATATACTCTAAAACATGTTGGGGTGTTTCTAATGCAGTTCAATACCATAAACATTTCAAAGTGTTGAGACTAAGTGTGAGATTCATGTAATTGCGATGAGAGACTCATTCTATAGACTAGTAGGGGGGGATGTGTAACTCCTTCTGTACTTATAATCGGCTCAATTAAAAATAAAAAATAAAAAATTTGAATATACCAAAAAATTGGTGGCCTTTACCAAAATTACTACTATCTTTTGCTTCATGATTAATGTGATCATTTCAGTTAACCCAAATTAAAAATGAAATATTAACCCAACCCAAATCTTTATTATTACAATTGCAATCTATTCATTTATATTCTTATTAATTATTTAGCAAATTGAAATTTGCATCAACCACAATCTTCGTTTTAACTTTCTTTTAAAACAAAAAAGACTTATAGTGTTAAGTTTAAAAAAAAAATATTAAATCAAGTTTTTAAATATAATATTCTTCGTTAAGTTTAATATTCGCTTCATATAGTTTCATTGGGGGATGTGTAACTCCTTCCTCGATTATAATGAGCTCAAATAAAAATACAAAATACAAAATAAAATAAAATAATTTGAATATACCAATTTTTTTTTTTTAACAGGAACGGTTATGAAATTTATTAAAATTCAGTAATGGGCCACTGAAGAAAAGCACATGACAGCATTCACCTAGTAACCACTACGATCAGCCAATGACCATCCGAGGAGCTAAGGAGGAATGTCACTTTTAACAACCGAATTAACAATTAGACCATTTAGGTCCGCAGCTATGGCTTTATTGGCTGCGGTGTCCGCCAAAACATTAAGATCCTTGAGAATATGATAGAAGCAAACCTTTCTAAACAGCGTGGTAATGGACCTAATTCTCCTTATCAATCTAGATATCCTAATGTTATCACTTCTTCTACCGCCATTCATTGCCTAGATGATCATCCTAGAGTCCCCGAAAACCATGACCTCATCCACCTTTTTAACCAGTAGTTGCTTTAGGCCTTGCCATAGCCCATAGGCCTCAGCCATATTATTAGTTTCATAACCAATATTCCAGTTGTATTCCACCTCGACTTCCCCATCTGGATTGATGATGACTCCACCACCCCCGGCCTTTCCTGGGTTCCCTTTGGAAGCCCCGTCAAAGAAGAGTTTAAAAACTTTCCTTTCCTTTAGCCAATTGCCAAACTGAGAATTATCCATCCTGATATCCCATTCCTCCAATTTCTTAGCATTAACAATTTTAACAGCCAAGGGCTTGAGACTTCGCATCCACTCTTTTTCTTTGTCCGTTAGAGATCCTTTATTACTGGGGATCTTCGAGATACTTATAACCTCCATGAGCAAGGCTTGAGTTTTGATGGCTGTCTTCCACATGGACTGATTTTTTTCCTGGAAAATCCTGTAGTTTCTTTCGTTCCATAAACACCAGCAAATTAGTTTTGGGATTTTTAACCAGCAAGTTCTCACACCCCTCTTCTCGAACAGCTCACCTTGGTAAAGGTTTTCCCAATTGTAAAAGCAATCATGCATACTTACCGGCAGCCTCCTTAATCCTCCCCAGCGATCCAGCATATCCTTCCACACTGATTTGGCATATGGACACTGTAAGAACAGGTGCGTTATAGTTTCTCCAGCAGCTGCACATAAAGGGCATCTAAATGGCCCAACGATCCCTCTCCTTTCCAGATTCTCGCCTGTGAGAATTCTGCCGTGCAGGAGCGTCCAATTGAAGAGGTCGATCTTGGGCAGTGAGGTGTTGTTCCAATTATAATTCCAGATTTTGGGATTGTCAGGGACATTAAAATCTGCTGAAAAACGTTGGTAGCCTTCAGAAGTGGAGTATTTGCCGGATTTTTCACCCCATCCACGCTTGTCCCTGCTATTTTGGCAGAGTGGGGCTATCCCAGCCAAGTGGACGAGAAGCTGTGACTTCTCTTCATCAAGCTCAGCAAGAAACTCTAGTAATTTCCAGCCAGCCCATCGCTGGCTCTCTGAATTCTCCCATGTGGAAATATCCCAGACCGTTTTCAGCCCCAGCACGTCCATCCTTTGCTGCAGGCAAGGTAGATGGGGAGGAATCTTACCTAGGACAGTGTCATGCCAAAGATTGATGAGTTTCCCATTGCCTAGGACCCAGTACAGACTGTCCATGAACTGAGGCAGCGCCTTAAGATAGATTTTATGTATGGTGGATCCATTCTGGATCACATGGGCATCTTCAAGACATCTGACCCTTGATCCCCTGAAATACTTAGCTTTCAGCACTAGACTGGACCAGGAGAGCTAGCAGATTCCAGATCAGCTTGGCTCCCATAGCCAAATTTTGGGTCCTAAGATCTCTGATGTGAAGGCCTCCCTCAAACTTCGGTAGCTTAATATTTCTCCAACTCACCAACGCAAACTTCTTGCTTCTTCCAGCACTGCCCCCCTGCCAGAGAAAGGACCTTATCAGTCCTTCTATTTGGTTAATGGTTTTGACCGGAGGAAGAAGGAGAGAGCTCTGATAAATTAGATAGATATTCAAGACAGCCTTGATTAAAACTACCTTCCTAGCCAAGTTTAACCAGGTTGATCCCCATCCTTGGATTTTGTTTTTTTATTTTCTCCACAACTGGGTTCCAGGTCGAGCTCTTGGCCTTGGTTTTGAAGATGGGTACCCCCAGGTAGTTGAAGAACTCCCAGGCAGTAACCCCGCCCATGTTGAGGCCCCAGGAGATATCTGACATTTCCCTCAGGTTGATGTTCCAACCACAAATCTGGTTTTTCCTAAGGTTGACTTGGCCTCCAGAAGCTAGACAGCAACGATTCAGTTCAGTCTTGAATCGTTGGGCTATAATGATACTAGCACCACCTAGCAAGATAGTGTCATCTGCGAATTGCGCATGATTAATATCCTTGATGCCTCTAACCAATTGGATGCCGGGGAGATCCTGGTCATGCCTGGCGGTCTCTAGCTGAAAGCTTAGAACAGAGGCTTGGATGGCATAAAGGAGGGGAGAGAGCGGGCATCCTTGCCTCAGGCCTCTCGAAGCTTGGAAGAAGGGAGCAACTCTTCCGTTGACAAGTGGGGCAATCCACGGCTTGCTGATACAAGCCCTGACCCAAGAGATAAAATCAGAAGCGAATCCAAATTTCTGCATCACCTGGAAAAGGAAGGAATGGCTGACCCTGTCGAAGGCGTTGGCAAGATCAACTTTGACCACCATTCCCTTATCATCGTTCTTCAAACTGGAGTGAATAGCCTCTTGGACTAAGATGATGTTTTCCCAGATCTTCCTACCTTTGACAAAGCCTCCTTGGTTCTCAGGGATCAGTCTCGGGAGGATATGTTTGAGTCTGCTTGCCATTACCTTAGTGATGATTTTATAGCCTATATTGCACAAAGAAATACGCCGGAACCTGTCAAAGGATTTGGCCTCCTTCTCTTTGGGTATTAAAGCCAGGAATGCAGAATTGGTGCTTCCACCGATTTTACTGCATCTCTAGGACTTCCTAACCATCTTAATTAAGTCTTTCTTAATGATGTTCCAGCGGAGCTTAACGAAGGTAGCCTAAAACCCATCAGGCCCTGGGGCTCTATCGTCCTTCATGCCATCAACAGCTCTCTTGATCTCCTCCATCGTAATTGCCTGGGTGAGAGACTCATTATCGCTGGTTTTAATAGAATTGGGTATCAGACTCATGATCTCGGCGTCTTCCAAGACAGGTTGGGCCGTGAAGAGTCCACTGAAATGTCTAGTTGCTTCCTTTTTAATTTCTTCATGGCTGGTGATAATACGTTCCTGGATATGAATTTCCTTAACACAATTGATATTGTTCCTGACAGCCGCCTGCTTATGGAAATACCTCGAATTCTTATCACCATCAGCCAGCCAATTGCATCTTGCTCTAATTTTCCACCAATTAGACTCGATTTTGCAAGCTTTATGAAGATTCGCTTGTAATATAGTTTCAGTGTGTATATCCTCTGCGTCCACGATTTTATCCTCCAAGGTAGCCTCGTGGGACTCGAGCTCATTCGCTGCTTGGGTCTTTTGATCTAAAGGAGATGGGATTGTCTTGGCCCATAGTTTAAGGCGTTTTTTAAGTTTCTGATCTTTTCCTCCCAAACGTAGAAGGGAGATCCTGTGACCGGGGGGGTCCATGATTCAACAACGATTTGGAGGAAAGTAGAGTGATTTACCCACAGGGGGTTAAATCTGAATGGAATTGGGCCCCAGTTCTTGTTAATAGCCATCTCAAGGAGGATGGGCTTGTGGTCAAAAACTCCAAATGGCAATATTTTGGAAGATAAATTCAGCCCCAGCATGAGGAAGGAGTCCTGGACCAGGAACCTGTCGAGTCTTGCAGCAATATGCCCATGCCCTAACCTTTTGTTATTCCAGGTATACTTTCCAGAAGTAGGTTTAATGTCCATGAGATCCCACTCCAAGATGATTTCATCTACAGTCTCTCTTATGGGATCCCTGACCAAAGATCCACCTCGCTTTTCCTCTTGACTAAGGGTGACATTAAGATCACCTGCAATTATGATATTACCTTGCAGATTACTCTTTTCCTCACGCAGGAGACTCCAGCAGGAATTTTTTTCAGCAATAGAGTTGGGAGCATAGATATTGAAGATGCTTACCAGGGAGTTCGAGGCTTTTTGCCTAAGCTGGGTGAGGATCCAGTGGTTGCTGTACTTGATGGCAACGGTGTCAAATTCCTTATCATTCCACAAGGTTCCAATGCCGCCAAAAGCCCCTCTTGAGCTTATTGCAGCTTTTCCCTTGTTTTTCCAAAATTTTTAACTAACTTGGAGGAAGACGGCTTCCTCCATCTTGGTCTCCTGGATCAGAAAGATGTCCGGCTGATGTAAAGAAGATAGATCTAACATTGCTTCTTCCTTGATTTTACTTCCAAGACCTCTGTAGTTCCAGGAGAGGATCCTCATTACTTACTTTTGGAGAGCGTAGGCATCCCTTTATGGGCATGCCCTTGCTGGTGGGTGTTCCTAGTGGATTTCAGAAGTTTTTCCAAGGTTAGCTGGGAGCCTTGCAGCTTATCCTTGTAGGTTGCCTACTCTCTTAATTCTTTCATGGATTTCGTTCCCTTTGTTTTAGACATTCTTGGTGTGGTTATTTCGATTTCCCCTTCCTCCTCTTCCTCTTCCTCCGATCCAGAGTCTTCCTCTGATTTCCCCAGGGTTTCCCCTGCAGTGACCGGTGCCATTTCTTCGTCTTGGTCCTTCAATTGTTGGGCTGATATTTCTGCTTCAGATTCTTTATTGCCTTCATTGCTGGATTTCTCACCAATTTCAATGAGATCTTCCCTGACTTCCACCATTGCTTTAGTCTTGGATGCTTCTAATGATCCTTCGAGATTAGTGATCCTTGTTTCATTGGTCCCCTCACCCTTTTTAGGAACCTTTCTGGATTGGTGTTTGGTTTTAGATCTAATCACCTTTTGCCATCCCTCTGCCTTGTCCTGTTGGGTCTCAGGCTTTTTAGGACAGTTGCGGATGAAGTGCCCGTACTCATGGCATCCTCTGCATTTGAAGGGTAGCTATTCATAATCAAGTTTTTGGAAGTGGGACCAGCTTCCCACGGTTAATTTGATAGCTTCAGGAAGGCCAGCTTCAAGGTCGACCTCAACACAAATACGGGCACAGGCGTATTGGTCTTTTGGACTAGCCATATCTATGTAGTTCCCCAGCGCAGTCCCTATGGCTTGGAAGGATTTAGGGTTTCAGCAATGCATAGGGAGGTTAGGCAGCTTGACCCAGACGGGCACTGCTTTTGGGGTGTCAGCTTCGGGATCGAAGTCCGGAGTCCACCTGTTAAGGTAAAGACCTTGCGGCCCCATGAAGTAGGGCCCATTTCTGAAGATCAACTCTTTATCATCTTTGGATTCAAAGTCGAAAAGGAAATAACCTCGTCCGACGGAGTAGGAAGCAACATTGTTGGTGATAAGGGGTCTCCAGTTTCTTTGAACCCAGCTGTCCGTAGTTTTGGGTGAGGGCCATAGCCCCGTAAATTGACCGATCAGGGCTCGATCTGCCAGGGAGAGAGCTACCCAGATGGTTTCCTCCGGAGGAAGGGCAACCTTCGGCACATCTTCAAGCCTTTTGACAAATTTCGGGGGTTCGGCTTTGCTGGATCTCTTGTTGTAAGAGGAAATTAAACGATCGAATTCATCCAGTCGGAGAACCAGGGACGGATCTCGATCCTCACCAGGGATCTGAGTGCCCATCATTAGCCCTCCAGCATTACCAGAGCAGCCTCTGACAGCAGCAGTCCCGCCTGCAGAGAATGGCCGGCTAGGCCAGCGAGACAGAGGTCAGGATGCCCTCCCTCACCAGCGATCCAAGGATCTGGTTCTCAAGCGAGCTTAGTCCAGATCGGACTCGTCCTCTAATCGCCCCTCACGAGCTCAGGTCGCCTCCAGCATGCGCTCAAGCAAGGTTCAAAACTCTAAAAAGTCCCAGAATATACCAAAAAATTGGTTAGCTTGATAAAAATAAAATAAATATTAAAACATAATAAAAATAGAGCCAATTATAAATTCATATATGAAGCCTCTTGAGGTTCACATTTCCTCAACACTCTTAACCTTTCATTTTAAAACTAACTAAATCACATAAAAAAAATCTTTAAACAAAATTGCATAAACTTTCTTTCTCATAAAGAAATCTCACGGTATTAAACGCAATTACTACTATCTTTGTATTCATGATTAATGTGATAATTTTAGTTAAACCAAATTAAAATGAAACATTAACCCCAACAAAATCTGTATTATTACAATTACAATCTATTCATTGATGTTCTTATTAATTATTTCGCAAAAAGAAATTAGCATCAACCATCATCTTTGTTTTAACTGTCATTTAAAACATAAAACTCTTATTGGGACTTAATAGATTTAAAACCTAAAATTGGGCGTTTCACGTGGTCCAATCATAGAGTGGGCATCATTGGCATCTCTGCTAGGCTGGACCGATTCCTTGTTCATAGCATGCTGATGGATGGCAAAACCATAATTTCTTCAAAATTTCTTCCTAGGCTCACGTCCGACCACCATCCTATCTCTCTGTAGTTTGAGAAAGAAGAGGAACTTGGTCCAATACCATTCAGGTTCAGTCCACTATGGATTGAGAAAAGCGGGTTTATGGACATTGTTTCCCAGGCTTGGTCCAATTATGTCGTTGGTTATCTCAATTTCGTCTTTGAACATAAATTAAAAAACACTAAGCTTGCATTGAAACAATGGGTTAAATCTCCACTCTCTACACCAACGACCAGTAGAATGGAAAACATAGCTGAGTTATTTGCTATTCAAATTGGAATGGAAAATAGAGAAACAACCTCTTCTCAATTAGCCCAGGAGCAATTTGCCCAGTTTAATACCTCTCAATCTTTCAGGCAAGAGGAGGAACATCTCAGGTTGAAGTCTAGAAGTCTCTGGCTGAAGGCAGGAGACAAGAACACCGCTTTCTTTCATCGTCAGTGTAGGGCTAGGCTCTCCCGAAATCACATTTCGGAAATCTCCACTGGCGATGGGGTCACCATTAAAGGCCAAGATCTTCTCAAATAGTCAGCGAGTAGACATTTCCAGCTTCTATTTCAAGATGATGGACTCATTGATCAGGAAGTGTCTTTTGAATTTCTGGACAATGTTCCTCCTCTTGTTAATGCAGAGGACAATTATATCTTAATGAAACCCTTCTCGGAAAAAGAAATTGTTGATGTCATTTGGTCTATGGAGTCTGACAAAGCTCCTAGGCCAGATGGCTTTTCAATTCACTTTTATAAAGTCTGTTGGCCAATTGTCAAATTAGATCTTCTTCGTTTGGTGTCTTCCTTCTAGAAAAAATCCAAAGTGGGAGGGGGAACCAAATCTACTTTTCTCGCCTTTATCCCAAAGGAAATTAATCCCTCTTCCTTCGACAAGTTTCGTCTGATTTCACTGTGTAATGCTTCCTATAATATTATGGCTAAACTTCTTGCTAATAGAATAAAGCTTTTGCTTGGTAAGTTGATCTCTCCACTCCAGGGGGGATTTGTCAAAGGTAGACATCTTGTGGATAATGTCATACAAGTTCAAGAAGCTCTTCATTCAAGCTTTCAAAGAAAGGAGAAAGGTATGTTAATAAAGTTGGATATGAAGAACGCCTTCGATCGACTAAAGCTTCCCTTCCTTTATGATGTTCTGCTCTCTTTTGGATTTTGCTTTGATTTTGTTAATATGATCAAAGCCTGTACAGACAAGCCATGGATAGCACCATTAGTTAATGGTATACCCTCTGGATTTTTCAAAGCAACCAGAGGCCTCCGGCAAGGCTGTCCGTTGTCCCCTTTCCTTTACATCCTAATGGTTGAAACTCTCGGCAGGAAGCTCATAGTAGAAAAGGAAGCTGGG
Source organism: Pseudotsuga menziesii (assembly GCA_001517045.1). Lineage (NCBI taxonomy): Eukaryota > Viridiplantae > Streptophyta > Pinopsida > Pinales > Pinaceae > Pseudotsuga > Pseudotsuga menziesii. The sequence continues at coordinate 1,101,228 of LPNX011197589.1, read as the reverse complement.
TATATTCTAGGCATTAAGATTGCTAGGGGTGTGGATCCCATCAACCATACACTTTTCGCTGATGACTCACTTCTTCTTGAAGGAGCCTCATTGAAGATTGCTCGGGATTTTAATGTTATCCTTCAAAATTTCTGCCTAATCTTAGGAGCTTTGATTAATAAAAACAAAAGCATTGTATATGGCTGGAATGTTGAACACTCGGCTATCCTTTGAATAATAGACTCCTTGGGATTTCCTGGCTTTGACAAGTGGGAGAAGATAAAGTATTCGGGGCTCCCATTAACCCTTAGTCCATCCCCTCCTTCCCTTTGGCTTCATGTGCTAGCTAAGTTAAAGACAAAAATTGCTTCTTGGGGTGGCCAGTGGTTAACCAAGTCTGGGAAATTGATCTTCATTAAATTAGTACTTTCAACTTTTCCAATTTTCCAATCCTCTCTAATCCTAGCCCCAAAGTCTATCTCGACCCAGTTTTCTAAACTTTTGAGAGATTTTATCTGGAACGACAGAAAGGGCGACCAAAGCAAGATGCATCTAGTAAGTTGGGATGTGCTTAAGCGTCCCTTGTTAGAAGGTGGATTACAAATTCGTGATCCTAGTCTGGCTAATTTGGCGATGAGTGGCAAGCTGATTTGGCAGCTATTCTAGGACAAAAAGCATCCTGTCAGTAGGATTTTCCAGATGAAATATCTAAACGGGGGCTCTTTGAGAAATGTCACCTCGGTTAATACTCCAACATGCTCTGCTATTTGGAACTCTTGCAGAAAAGGGTTTGATTTCTTTAAGCAACATCTTTTTAGATCCCGGGGCAATGGAAAGAGGATCCAACTTTGGGAGGATAATATCTCCAGGAACTCTCCTCTCTCCAATAACACTTAGTTATCAGATATAATGAATTGGGAAAGGAATAAAGGTTTGCCTCGTTTGGCAGATATCTGCTCTTGGGATAGAGATGGAATTTGGGTTGGCTGGTCATTTCCCGATCTCCCTGATCGTCTCACTATCCAAAAAAAATTGTTGCTCTCTTCTCTAACTAGCCTCGCCCCTATCCATACTCTCATAAATATTGTTGGGGATGAGGTTCATATGGATATTACACAATAGCCAAAGGTTTCAAGGCTCTACAAGCAGCTCACTCCTCTTGTCTTTCTCTAGCGATCTGGAAAACTGTATGGTATTCTCATTGCCTTCCGAAAGTACATTTTTTACTTGGTTGCTTCTGAACAACAAGCTTTTGACAGGTGATAACCTCTTAAAAAGAGGATTCAATGGTCCTTTTCATTGTTGTTTCTGCAAATCGGCTATGGAGTCAACCAATCATCTTCTTGTAGACTGTGAATTTTCCAAATGCATTTGGGCCCATGTCCTCCTGGAAATGCAAAGCTCGCTCCCAATTCAACATTTTGTCAAATCGTGTTATACTGCCTGGCATGGTCGACGTCCTCTACAATCAAAATCTTCAATTTTGCATTCCAATTGGCATTCAATTTTGAAAGTGGCGTGGTGGTCATTATGGTTATCTAGAAACCATTGCATATTCAATGATCAGCGGCCGATTCCTCAGATAGTAGCCTTCAAAGTTTTAACCTGGTTTGCAGAGTCTATTGGACAGCCGAAGTCCTCTTTGCCTTTTCTAAGGTTGGGTTCGAATTCTAAAGCCGTGGAAAACAAGCCTAGTGCTGAAAATTCCGTCATCTTCCCTTCTTGGAGGTTTTGTGGGAATAATGAAGCATTATATTATTTTTGGAAGAGTTCTCCCTCAGCAATTATATTTTTTGATGGCACTTCCAAGGGGAACCCTGGAGTCTCTAGAGCGGGGGGCTTGGTGTTCTCTCCAGACAGATTGTCCACTTTCAGTTTCAGCTGGGGGCTTGGTTCCATGTCCAACAACCAAGCTGAAAGCTACGTCCTTCTATTGGCAAGCCAGTTGGTAAAGGAAAAAGGATACAAGTCTATCCAAATCTATGGAGATTCCGAGATGTTGATAAAATCTCTAAATTCAGTTGATAGCCTAAATAATTTTGCTTTAAATTCAATTATGCAGAGAATCAGGATTATATTGAAATTTTTTGATAAGTCTAACTCTTTCCACATTCTTCGGAAATCAAAATAAATGACCAGACGCTTTGGCTAACAAAGCTTGTCTTCTGCCTCAAGGATTTCTTAACATTAATGAGGAACCTAGTTACTTCCATCCAATCATGTAATTCATGCGGTTGAATATTATATAAATGGGTGTTCCCTTCTCTTTCAGTAATTCGTTGTAAAACCTCTATTTTTTTTTAGAATTTTGTAATCAGGTTGATTGACTATTGTCAATACAGACCAACATTTCTTCTTATAATAAAATTACCCGTCTTTGTTATAAAAAAAACATAAAACTCTTATAGTGTTAAGTTTAAAAAATTAATATTAAATCAAGTTTTTAAATCTAATATTCTTCGTTAAGTTTAATATTAACTTTAACTTCATATGGTTTCATAGTATTAGTTTACCCAATATGGTTCCTTTATGATAATAATATGGTTTAATGGTTAGACAATAAACAAACTATGGTTTTATAATATTTGTTTTTAACGAAGACAATATTTGTTTTTAAATCTATTATTAATTATATTTATGTTATCCCTGAATTTAAATAGTGTGTTATGTTTCATGTATAAATTGCTTTGCTTTGGAAAAATTTAATATTGTTTTAAGACAATGTTGTTTTCTTTTTCAATAAATCCATCCATTGTTTGTTTTTCACACAGTTGTTACAACTATTTTTCTCAACATTATATATCATTAATAAGGCTATGCTCTTATTAAAATTTTATATGTACAGGTAAAATTTTGAGAGATTGTAATTTTTACATTATAGCATGTTAAAAACTAACATGGCATTAAAAATATCGGTTTAAAGCTGAATTAAAAAAATAAATCAAAAAATCAAAAAAATCAACTTCTATATTTGATAACTAGATCCTAATTAAACCGTATTAATCATTGGTTTGGGTCTTTTCAAACTTTTCAAAATATATTTAAGAGGTAGTAGTATTGTGGTGATTTTTCAAACTTTTAATTTTTTATTTTATTTAAATATTGATTTTTATCATGCGCAATAATTAATATGCTTCACCCTAGAGTTCTCAAATTTCACATTTCAAGGCACACTATCACATTAACTACTCAACCTCTTCTCATTCACTCATCACCATCATATGCAAAAATATCTTTCTCTTAAATCCCGTGTAATAACCACTTAATATTTAAAACCATAAATATTAAAACATTCAAATAATATAACCATATTCAAACATTACTGTCATGTTGAAACTACAGTTAGGGTTGTTTAAAGTTGTTTAAATATTTTTATTTGACAAAAACGGTTATGGATCATTTTATAAAGATAGTGGTTAAACCACTAAAGAAGAATACAAAACTTGGTATGATTCATACAAGAGCTAGGATATCCAGTAGTTTTCTTTACTTCCAACATCAAACAACTACTTAAGTAAATTATCTATGAAAGAGAAGATCTAAATTAGATGTTATAGAGATCATCTTAAACTAAATATTGCATTCTTCTTCTTATTATTTTTTCCCTTGCTCATTTCAATCCCACTTAGGGTGGGATAACTTGGGATCTTTGATGGTTGGAATATAGCTCATTAGGCTGCAGGTTGATCGCCTTATTTGTTGCTTTATCAGCCTTGGCATTCAGCTCACGAAGAATATGATAGAATTCAAGATGTCGAAAGGTTCTTGAAATGGATTGGATTCTTTTGATCGATTTGGATAATCTTAAATTTATTCCTTGGCTTTTACCATTCATAGCTTGAATTATTAAACGTGAATCTCCTATCACAATTGCTTCCTCTACTCCTGGATTTTCCAGTTGTTTAAGTCCTTTCCAGAGTCCATAAGCTTCAGCCATATTGTTTGTATTGTTTCCAATATTCCAGTAGTATTCTTATTGATTATTCCCTTAGGGTGATATGACGATTCCTCCCCCTCTAGCCATCCCCGGATTCCCTTTTGATGCTCCATTGAAAAAGAGTTTGAACAGTTTCCTTTCATTCATCCATATTTCCATCTGAGAATGATCCTTTCTTATTTCCGAGACTTCAAGCGGGCATCTGGCCATAGCTTCATCTATATCTACAATGTTGAAATTTTTTAACCAGTTTGATTCTTCGATTGTTAGTTTAATCTTGTTCTTAAGCAGACAGGATTATCTAAGAGTTTCTGCCATAAGTACTTGAGTTTTTATTGTAATTTGCACTGGTCCTTGAGCTTTGTCATTGAAGATCCGTTGGTTACGTTCTTTCCATATGTTCCACATTATGAATTTTGGTAGCATTAACCAACAGACTTTGAGACCTGCTTTTTTTTAGGGAGACTTGATCAATTTGTTCCAACCATAAAAAAAAAAACTATTGGATACTTTATGGCATATCTAATTTCCCAAACCACGGGTAGACCATGATCTCCCAAACATTTCGGGTGAAAGAACAGTTCAAAAATAAATGTTGGCTTGTTTCTTTGCTTAATTTACAGAGCGGACAACGGAACGGGCTTGGGAAGCCTCTTCTTTCAAGATTCTCGTCGGTTAAAGTGCTTCCATGCATAAGAGTCCATATAAACATATCAATTTTTTGTAGGATCATGTAATTCCATATTTTTTTTCAAATTAGAGGATTATTGGGGACGTTTGGCACTGCTGAGAAGTGAATATATCCTTGCACAACCGTGTAATGCCTAGAACGCCACCTCCAGCCACGCTTGTCCTTTGTTCTTCTTGTCATAGGGGCCGACCCTGATAACAATGAGATAAAAAAGGTTTGTGTCCTCTTTTAGTTCTTCAGTGCAACCAGGAAGGGACCATCCTATCCAACGATAAGGTGGGTTCAGTTCCCATCTCAAAATATCCCACAGGCATATGATTATGTTATTATCAGTCCATTTTTTTAAATTACAGAGAGTAGGATAGGAATTAAGAGGCGGCTTCCCCAAAATTGAATCATTCCAAATTCTCACATACCTTCCATTGCCTGGGATCCAGAACAATTCCTCTTTGAATCTGGTCGGAGCTTTCTTGCACAGTGTGAAGATTGGGAAGCCTTGCTTCATTATAGGCTCATTTTCTAGACTTCGCAGACTAGATCCAGCGAAGTATTTGTGCCAAATCACCTGACTGCTCCATGACGGGTTTTTTTCAAAGAGATTCCACAGAAGTTTTTCCCCTATTGCCAGGTCTTGGAATTTTAGATCTCTTACCTTGAGACCCCCTTCCATCCATGGCTTTTTTTTTCTTCCAACTTATGAGTGCTAATTTTTTACCTCCTCTAATTTTCCCACCTTGCCAGAGGAAATTTTTCAACAATCCTTCGATTTTGGTGAGGATTCCATTTGGAGCCAACATCATGGAGCATTGATACAGTGGGTAACTATTCAACACTGACTTTATCATTACCATTTTACCTTTCAAGTTTAACCAGATCGCCCCCCATGCCAAGATTCTTTTCTTAATTTTTTCTATCAGAGGATTCCAGTCCATTGTTTTAGGATTGCTTTTGAATACTGGAACTCCCAAATAGTTGAATGTTTCCCAGTTCGTAATTCCTTCTATTCCCATAATATGATAAATTTATGTCATCTCTCTCGGATTTATGTTCCAGCTATAAATCACGCTCTTTATTAAATTTAATTTGTTGTCTGAAGCTTGGCAATAACTGTCCAACTCATTCTTGAGTCTTCTTGCAATGTGAAGACTTTCCCCTCCTACTAGTATCATGTCATCTGCAAATTGGTCGTGGTTGATCTCTTTTGTTCCACGAGCCATTCTGATACCAATTAGCTCTTAATCCTTTCTAGATTTTTCAAGTTGTGGACTAAGCACTGAAGCTTGTATTGCATAGAGCAAAGGAGATGTAGGGCATCCTTACCTTAGACATCGAGTAGCTTGGAAGAAAGTAGCTCCTCTTTCGTTGACGAGAGGTGCTATCCATGGTTTACTTATGCATGCTTTAACCTAACGGATGAATCTGTGATCAAAACCATAGCTTATCATCACCTGTAGCAGAAAGGAGTGGCATACGTTGTCAAAAGCATTTGATTATCTAATTTCAGTACCATACCTCTTTCACGGTTCTTTAGGCTGGAATGGATAGCTTCTTGTGCCAATATGATATTGTCCCATATTTTCCTGCCTTTGATGAACCCTCCTTGATTCTATGGGATGATTCGAGGGAGGATGTATTGTAGCCTCTTAGCCATGATTTTGGTAATTATTTTCTCACCAATGTTACACAAAGAGATGGGACGAAATTTGTCAAAGGATATTGCATCCTTCTCTTTAGGTATTAGTGCTAGGAAGGTTGAGTTTGTGCTTCCACCAATTTTTTCACATTGCAGATATTTTATCACCATCTTAAGCAAATCCTTATGAATTATTTCCCACCATATCTTAATGAAGCTAGCATTAAAACCGTCCAGTCTAGGTGCCTTATCATATTCCATGTCATCTACAGCCTCCTTTAGTTCTTTTAGCATGATCCCTTTGATAAGTTTTATGTTATCATTTTCATTGACTAGCCTAGGTACTAAATCCAGGAGCGATGTGGGATTAGTCATAGGATCAGCCAAGTAGTTGGCACTACAATATCTAGTGGATTCCTCTTTTATTTTCTCAAAATCAGTGACAACTTGGTCTTGGAGATGGATCTCTTGAACTATCTTGTAGTGCTTCCTTTCCTCTGCTTGTTTATGGAAATAAGCAGTATTCTGATCCCCAACTTTCAGCGAAAGGATTCTTGATTTTTGCCTACATATCTCTTCTTCTTGCCTACAGGTAGCTTATTGATCATGATGTAGAGATATTTCCTTTTCTATTTCTTCTTTTGTTATCAGTACTGCTTCCATTGTGAGCTGATGTTCCTCTAATAATATAAGAGCTTTGGCTTTATTCCGTGCAGGTGTTAAGATAGACTTGGCCTATTGCTTGAGAGATTTTTTAAGCCTTCTCAACTTTTCTTCCCACACATAGAAGGTTGAACCTAACATAGGTACAGACCAGGTTTCAGCTATTAATCCCATGAAATATTTACGAGAATCCCATAGAGGATTAAATCGAAATGGGATTGGTCCAAGATTCTATTCAAGTCACGAAGTTCACACACTCCTCTTGGATGCATTCCATATAGAATTTGAAATGGACTCATCCTTGTACTTCTGTTTGGAGAATCATTATATGCAAACTCAGCTTGAGCTAATACTTTGTCCCAATGCTTAGGACTCTCCCCAATCAGACTTGTCAACATGTTTCCCAGAATCCTATTAACTACCTCTGTTTGTCCATCAGACTGTGGGTGATATGCTGAACTGAAGTTCAGTCTAGTACCCAAATCTTCCACAAGGTCCTCCAGAAATGACCTGTGAACTTCACATCTCTGTCTGATACAATGCTTCTAGGTAAACCATGTAGTTTCACAACTTCATTGAAAATTAAGTTAGCAATGTGTGTAGCAACACTAGTCTTGTAGCATGGAATGAAATGTGCCATCTTAGTGAATCTATCAACAACTACGAAGATAGAATCATCTCCCCTCTGAGTTCTTGGTAAAACCAGAATGAAATCCATACTCACAAAATCCCAAGGCCTAGTTGGAATAGGAAATGGTGTATACAACCCTGTGTTCTGAATTCTTCCTTTAACATGCTGGCATACTTTGCATCTGCTTACAAACTTCTTAACTTCAGACCTCATCCTTTGCCAAAAATAGAAATAACCTAACTGTCCAAATGTTTTATCACTTCCAATGTGACCTGCCATACCTCCATTATGTTTTTCATGTATCAAGTTCTCTTTCATGAAACACTTTGGTATACATAGTTTACTATTTCTAAAGAGTAAATCATCTTGTAGCGTATACTCCATCGATGGCTCTCTTTCCACCTCCACTGGATTCTTACAAGCCCTATAAGCTTCCTGGAAATCAATGTTAGCTTCATACAAATCCCTTAAATGCTCAAATCCCAAGACTTGGATCTGATTCTCTTGCACAATCAACAGTCTCCTACTTAAGGCATCAACTACTCTGTTTCACTGTCCACTTATGTGTTTCAACACAAAGGTAAAGCTCTGTAAGAACTCAACCCACTTGACATGTTTCAGGTTCAACTTAGGTTGCTGCATAATGTACTGCAATGCATGGTTATCAGAATATAACAAAAATTTTCTAGGCATCCAATAATGTCTCCAATGCTTCATTGCTTGAACAATAGAATAAAACTCATTGTCATAAGATGAATACTTTTGCTTTGCATCATTTAGCTTCTCACTGAAATACGCTACATGCATGTCCTTCTGACTGAGTACATCTCCGATTGCTACTCACTGGCGTCACACTTTACATGGAAAGGGTGTTTAAAGTCTGGTAACTTCAATACTGGTTGCTCAGTAATCTTCTTCTTCAAGAAATGATAACTCCTTTTAGCCTCTGATGTCCATTGAAATGGCTGTCTATCCTTCTTAATTGTCTCAACAATAGATGCACAAATACCACTGAAATTCTTTATAAATTTCCTATAAAAACTTCCCAATCCATGGAAACTTCTTACCTCAAATATTATACTAGGTGAAGGCCAATCAATGATTTCTTGCACCTTTTCTGGATCCATCTTCAACCCACCTCTTGAGATAACAAAACCTAAATATACTAGCTCTAGTTTCATAAATGTACACTTCTTCACATTTACCATCAACTTTTCCTATTGCAACCTCTCTAAAACATATCTCAGATGCTTCAAATGATCTTCTTCTGTTTGGTTGAAAACCAAAATGTCATCAAGGTAAACTATCACAAACTTACGTATGAAATCTCTTAAGACTTCATTCATCAATCTCATAAAAGTGCTTGGTGCATTGGACAATCCAAATGGCATGAACAACCACTCATATAACCCATCGTTTGTCTTAAAGGTTGTCTTCCACTCATATCCTTCTCTGATTTTGATCCAATGATATCCACTCTTCAAATCTAGTTTTGAAAAGCACGTTGCCCCACTTAGGAAATCCATCATGTCATCCATCCTTGGTAATGGAAAACTATATCTGATAGTAATCTTGTTAATTGATCTGGAGTTAGTACACATCCTCCACTCACCATCCTTCTTTGGTGTCAGTACTGTTGGTAATGCACATGGATTTAGACTCTTTTGGACCAATCCTTGGACTTGTTTCCTCACTTCCTCATTCTCTTGAGGTGTCAACCTATACGCTGCCTTGTTTGGTAAAATGGCTCCTGGAATAAAATCAATTTGATGGATTATATCCCTCCTTGGTGGTAACTCATTGGGTAAAGCATCCACCACGATGTCACTAAATGCATTCAGTATCTCCTGAATCTCCTTGGGTAGATCTATCATGTTAGTCTTCATTGTCACCACTCTCGGTTTGCATACCACAACATAGTTCAACTCTTCCTTCTCAATCTATTGCAAATATTCTTTTCCTGACAACATCAAGACTTTGGGTGCTGACTATACTATTGTACCACCTTCTTGTAAAGGGTGAAGTACATGTCTTATCCCATTCTGCTCAAAACTATGACAGTTACTGCTATCGTCATGAATCACTTTCTTATCAAATTTCCACGGTCTTCCTAACAGTAAATGACAAACATCCATGGGCATAACATCACACAAAATCTTGTCCTTATATGGACCTATTTGGAAATCAACTTCACACTGCTCACTTACCGGTATTTGATGTCCCTTATGTAACCAAGATACTTTGTATGGAACGGGATGCTTGGCCCTCTTTAAACTCAGCTCCGCCACCATCTTTGTGGAAACAAGATTGTTAGTGCTCCCACTGTAAGTCTCCATCTTATAGCACTTCCCTTGGACTTTACACGTGGTCCTAAATAAAGATTTTCTTTGAGCAGGCTCTGCTTGCTCCTTCTCAGGTTTCAACAAGACTTTATTCATCATCAAAGACTCTCCTGTCTCAGGAAAATTTTTTGCCATTGTCGACTCTTCTTGCTGCTGTTCATTCTAAGTTACATAGGCTCCTCTCTGTCCTATGTCTTCCTTCCCTGGACATTCAAATAATTTATGCCCCAACTGGTTGCATTTGTATCACCTATAGACATCTCCTCTACCTCTTTCTCTACCTCTACCTCCTTGGTAAGGTCCTCTTCTACTAGAGTCACCTCTTCTACCATGCTTCTCTTGTTGAATAGAGTTACTGGGCTCTCCACTTTGTGCTCCAAATCTTCCTCTTCCAACTGCTTGTCCTCTTCCTCTAGTTGAAGCTCGACCTCTGTTGAAGCTCTGCTTCCTCACTATCTTTTCTTCTGCCCTTAAGGCACATTGATACGCTTCCGCCATTGTTCTAGATGAGATCATGCTGATCTCTTCTTGGATATCCATCCTTAGACAATTGACATATCTAGAAGCCTTTTCTGCTGACTCTTCCACATATCCTTCCCTTAGGTTTACTTTGTAGAACTCTTCAGTGTACTCTCTCACTGTTAACAATATTTGTCTAAGGTTTTGTACCCGTCTATACAGAATTAACTGGTAATATTTGGGCAAGAACTTATCCCTCATCTTTGCTACCATCTTATCCCAGCTCTTTATCAATGACTTATTCTTCCTCCTTCTTTCTGCTTGCACACTATCCCACCACAAGGATGCATGCCCTCTTTCAACCTTGTCACAGCCAATCTGACTCTCTTATATTCTTCAATCTCATTGTACTCAAATTACTTAACCAACTCACTGATCTAGTCAATGAGATGGTCGACAATGAGCTTTCCATCACAGGTAGGCAACTCAGGTTTCGGCCTTGAAGTTGCTCCTAGAATTGATCTGAAATACCTTAGCTCAGGTCTCTCTTGCATTGGTGCAGCTTCTTCTCTTTGCTCTTCATCCTCAGGTTCACTTACATCCCCTGCTTTTGGGTCTCTTCGTCTGTCTGTCTCCATAGCTTCCAGACATGTTCGTAGCTCCCTCATTTCCTCCATAATTTTTGCGTTCACCGCTGGTCGACCTCTGTCATGACCACTTGCTTTGCCTATGCATGCAGCCATCCTCTTGCACTAAGCCTCTACAATAACAATTCTCTTTCACACTGCTACAACTTACCTCACTAATCCCCTTCTCTATACTTGGTATTTTGGTAACGGTGGTCCTCTATCTAGAACCTCTTGAGCACTCTTCTTTTCTCTTTCAGGCTTCTACTGCTATGCTTCTCTCTCACATGAGCTTCTCCTTGATATGATACCAAAAATAGTGCAGGTTCGGATCAACCACAACCAACCCAACCAGTAACTCCAGGATCTGGTGGCTCCCACACTTAGTAGGACTGCCAAATTGATCCCTCGGCCAAATTCTGCACTAAAATTGCCTCCCTGCAATTCTACCCCCGCAACAGGGTTTTCCGTAAGCGGGTTGTAGGATGCGGGATGCAGGATGTCAACTTTCCAAAGTTTGTCCCTTGCAACTTTCCTTCCACAATTTTTCTCCCGCAACTTTTACGACCGTCAGAACTGTGCGGCCTTCTGCACGACCGTTGATCTACTATTTGGTACAGATCTCACAGATCTTTGTGGATCCGTTATCACCCTCACAAATTCTGTAGCGGATCTCTCTTGGACCATCAGATCTTCGTTTGCGGACTCAATCCCCGCCGTTCATTCTCTGCAAAAACTTGTTAAGGCAGAAAATATGCGCGCTGTGCCGATTGATCATAGAATCGATCAATACAGCCTGCAATCTCTAAGATTCCTTAGCCTAAAACCTCTATGCATGCATTTACAACCTATTTCATCCATTCAAGCAACAATTGAACACTTGAACAAATAAATTCACAGAAATACACAAATGTTTGAAGAACCGCCAAAGTCGGCTCTTCACGGATTCACAGTTCAAATAGTAAATGCATTTAGGCTAATAATACTGCAAACACACATCTACTCTTCCTATTAAGAAAACACACCAACACACAGCTCAGATCTCTTCTCCAGTCTATTCAAAATATTTACAAGCGAAACCATACGCAAGTTTGTCTGTCTCTTTGCAAATTCAGAATTCTAATGTTGAAGAGCAGAATCCTTCTCCCTTCTCTAATCTGCCTATTTAAGCTAAACTGTATCCCCCTACACTGAGTGGTCCTACAACTGAAAACAAAAAACTACAAAGAATGACGAAAACGTCCCTGTCACAAATAAACACACTGCGGCTTGATCTCCACGCAGGGAGTCATGATACACAATCAATCCTACTGGTGCTAACAAACTATGACTCATCAAAACAACAAAAATATGCCACAACATGTGACCAACTCATCACATTGCTGGCATGCCACGATGCTCCTGCATCAAGACCTCTAATAGAATTAACCACCTCATCTACATGAAGAAGGTATTCCCCAATATTCTCTTATTCTCTCATTTTGAGGCTTTCAAATTGACCTTTATATGTCTGTAGTTTGGATTCTTTGACCTTAGATGCTCCTTCATAGATAATATTCAATTTATCCCAGGATTGTTTGGCAGATGTGCATTACATAACCTTGATAAACACAATGTTTTTTAATCCACTCAAGATTGCATTTAGGGATTTGGCATTTCCTTCATATTCACCTAGTTCAACTGTGTCTGTAGGGTACTGGTTTCCCATAGGAACCTCCTTTTTAGTTGCATCCCAAACCTTCCATCCAAGGGACATCAGATGGCATCTCATTCTAACACTCCAATATGCATAGTCTTATCTTGTAAATATTGAAGGTATGTTAGTGGCCACGCCTTCTTGCTGATCCATAGTGGTTTTCATGGGATCTTCCTTCCAATGGTTAAACTGTAGTGAAGGAACCCGCTCTGATACCAATTGTTGGTTTATTGGTCAATGCTAAGAAGGGGGGGGGGGTGAATCCGTATTGTTATATTTTTACTATTTTAGCCACTTTATAAATCTATCATTAAAAACACATAACAACACAAAAACACAGAACACAAATTTAACGTGGAATCCCAATAAGGTAAACCACCAATACGTCCTATTACTGCAAAATTGTGTTTTACAAATAGTTTTCCTACTGCTATAGACAAGGATGGTATTACACCATGTTTACCAATACCAATTGGAAGGAGGCTACGACCCCCTGGTTTATCAGCTACGACTGAAAGGATGCTACAACACCCTATTTACCAATGCCAATTAGAAGGAGGCTACGACCCCCTGGTTTATTAGCTACGACTGAAAGGATGCTAGAACACCCTATTTACCAATTCCAATTGGAAGGAGGCTACGACCCCCTGGTTTATCAGCTACAATTGAAATGATGCTACAACACCCTATTTACCAATGCCAATGATCCGGATCTTGGTGGCTGAGACCCGAAAGGCTTGGATGCCAAGAGAGGAGGGGATTAAAGCTACAAAATTGTTAACATTTGAAGCATAGAGTAACATACATAGAGTAAATAGCCCACATGGAGGAGTGAGGCTCAAAGAGAGTTCTTTGAGCCTCACCTCTCAAACCATACTAAGAAAGACACTTAGAACCAGTAACCCAATAACACAATAGAATAAGAGAAGTGGAGGATGTCAAAAATCCTTGAATGCTTTATTGAGAAGGCATAGAGCCTTTTTATAACATTATTACAATGTGCCTTGGGGAAATACCATGGATGAGAGAGGTACAATGTGCCTTGAAGCCATACCATGGAACAAAACCATGAGTTGTCAATTACCATGGATGAGAGAGGGCGGCCTCTCCGTCTAATGCTTGTATGATGGCTCAAAGCGTGTGGCCTCTCATTAAATGCTTTTATGACTCATACATCTGAATTTAGACCATATTCCCCATGAAATTCGGATCAACCAATTGGAAGGAGGCTACAACACCCTATTTACCAATGCCAATTGGAAGGAGGCTAAGACTCCCTGGTTTATCAGCTACAACTGAAATTATGATACAACACCCTATTTACCAATGCCAATTGGAAGGAGGCTACAACCCCCTAGTTTATCAGCTACAATTGAAAGGATGCTACAACACCCTATTTACCAATGCCAATTGGAAGGAGGGGCTACGACCCCCTAGTTTATCAGCTACAATTGAAAGGAGGCAACAAATGATGAGCAAGGTTGTCATTGATGACGAACCATTCATGACAAAGGAAGTCAAAGATTGATGATATGGGAAGAAGGACCAAATGATCCATTCTGTGGTCATTTGTGGGTTGATGGGGTCATGGAACTCTTGCAGATGGTTAAAACACTTAAGAAGGTTTAGCACACACTTCGTTACCTAATGATGATGGGTTTGAGTCCTTATGACGCTTGCATGTGGTACCTTGGGCCTTAGCCCTAACTCTAAAAGATATTGTGACAAAATAAAAGCACAATCTTCTAGTTGAAACACTCCAAGTCGGCCCTAATGAAGAAATTATGATAACATGTCGGCTCAAGTTAAAAAATAAAATAAAAAAATTGTTTTGACAGGTCGGCTCCAAATTACATGGAAAAAACAATATAAATACCCAATGACATTTTTATTTTTTAAGTGAATTTCGGGTGTTGCTCTGAGATTTTTTTTTGTGACTACGGTGGACTGAGGCTCTTCACTAAGGTGAAATTCGGATGAGCAAACTATGGCAGCAGACACAGTTTTGAATTTTTTTTTGAAGTTTTTTTTTAACCTTTTGCTTGTACACCAGCCAGAGTTCTAGCAGCAGGCTAAGATTCGGTGGAGGAACTCTCTATGTTTTCTTTTCTTTTTCACAAATTTATAGCAGTCCTTTTTGGACTTGCCTGGGGTCAATTTAAACCAACGAATGTATGAGGAGGAGCTCGTGAACTATGGAAATTCAGCTAGCAGCAGAGGCCTGCCTTACATGAACTTTTGTTGAGGTAAGTGACTAATAAAATTCGGTAAGAGCAGCAACAACAATGTAAAGGAACATCACTGCGCTTTGGGTGGACTGTTGATAGTCCCTAAATTATTGCAAACTCGAAACAAATTGCAGACATTCATAAGCATAAGCAGCAGATCTGAATTCTTTGTTGGGGTTGATATTTATGCCAAGTTTCTTTTGAAGTTTGATAGAGTGCAGCAAACACATAAAAACTTTAAACTGAAGGCTTTATTCTACATATCTGAACCAAGTCAACAAGTTTACAAGCCCTTCATTCTACAGTGGTGAAGAAGGAATTTGGAGTGACCAACAAGTTGCATTCATCTACTGTGGCAACTTGAAAAACATCCCGAGGTTGATGCATGAACAGTCAGGGCATATATGAAGTTTGAGTTACAGCTTGCTTGGTTGAGTTTGAACAACATATGCTTACTCTAGCATAATTGAAGACAATCGGACAAAGTTTCTTTTAAGAGTACAGTAGTTACAAGAAGAGTTCCTCTTTTATTTCCATAGTTCACATGTGAAGAGTTTCTAGAAGGCCTCTTTAACTTCTGTGACAAAGTGTGATTTGGAAAGAGATTTGACAAGTGACATGATAGTGAAAGCAGTTGTTCAATGATAGTGACAGGACTGATATTTGGACTGTTTATCTTGAAATGATATGACAAAGATAAGATGATATTGACAATGATTGCTATGATGTGACAGTGATTGCTTTGATGGCAGTGACAACTTTGACATGATTGCATAAGCATGTACAATGGTGTATTGATGAGGATGATGGTGCTTTAACTCCTATTGCTTGTTACCTTATTGATATGATGATATGATGAATTGAAGATGATATTGATGCATGACTACTCAGTCAAGACATGACCAATGACAAAGTAGACAAGATATGACAAGTTGTATTGCAGAAGTTTGACCAACAGAACGTTACACCTACATCTATGAAGACCTTGATGATGAGCTGACCTTGATGAGTGTTGACTTGATAAGTAGCATTGATGAGAAGACCATGCAGAGTTGCAGCAGTGAAGAATGATGAGCAAGTAAAGAGGATGAGCAGCACTGAGTCCCTGAAATATATCTGAGCTAGGGTGCAGTAGAAACAACAGGACCAGTCAAGTATATTACAATAGTTAACTTAGGCAGATACAGAAATGATTAAAGCAACATGACAGGTGATTGACATTGATGTACTTGACAGAGACTAAACTGACTTGACAATGACATGCCTGAGAGTGATTTTTAATATGACAGTGATGACGTGGACATTCAGATGATGTGGCAGTGAGCGCACTTGACAGTGATATGTGTGTGTGATGAGTATGATGAGACATTGAGCTGTTATTGTAAAATCAAGCTTGTCTTTCTTTTGAGGTTAGGATACCTCAAACCCTTCTTAGCAGGGTCTAAGAAAACCAAGCAGGGTCCTGTATTCAGAGTAGGTGCTCTTCACATAAGTAGGTGCTGATTTTACCTCACGGTTGTAGCCGGTCCAAAACTAATACAAAAAGATTACAAAATTATATGGTGTTGTGTTCTTTTGTGTTATGGTTCTTGATGATTCAAATGCTTATGATATGTGAATGATGAAGTGAAAGATGTTTATGAAATGATTATGAAATTGGTAGAATAGTGGAGTGATGAATTGGTAGTTAATTGTGATGAGTTAAGAAAAGTTTTAAAATTGGATTTACACTGATTCACCCCCCTCTCAGTGTAAACATTATGTCCAACAACAACCCCATGCAGGCCTGTTTCCTTCCCTAGCGCCACTTTGCCACCCTATTTATGTTTCTCACAATTTCTCTCCCACTGAATCCTGTCACACCCACTAGTCTCTGATTCTGATCATGCAATTCGAACTGCAGAGACATTTTCCTTCTTACTCAAGCTGCTGCTTAAATACTTCTCAGCGTTTAAGCTTCTTACAATAGTCGCGTCTCTTCAAACTGAACAAACACACTTTTCACTATTGCGCCCTTTCAGATATGAAGATCACACCTTTCAGAACGTCCTTTCACGTTCTTCCATTGATCCTCCTCCTCAGACATCATTTTCGTAGCTTGGAAACCATTTTTGCACCTCTGTCCAACATTTGCAGGTGCTTCAGCACTATCAAACTTCTTTCTGCAAGATCATCTTCCTGATCCAATCAGAGTCGTTGATCCTATTTCTAGGTAAATTTGGACCGTCAATCTAACCATCGATTTTTGCCTCAAAATTGCCTTTCTACACCAAGATTACTACATCAACGATTCCCCATAGTTGACCTTTGTCGAGCGTTTTCATGACCATTGATATACAGATTACAGGATGCAGGATGCGGGATGTCAACTGTTCGCTTTTACCTTTCTGCAAACTCCTTTTTGTAAGCTCCTTTCCGCAAGCTTCTTTCCGCAATTTTCTTTCCACACCGTCGATTTGTTTTAGCGGAACTAACTTCAGCCGTCCGATCTTTCCAGATTATAGGATGCGGGATGTGGAATCACACTTTCCTATTTTGGACTTCCACAATTTTCTTCCGCAACTTTGTTTCCGCATTGCGGATTGCGGTATGCGGGATGCAAAATCACACTTTCCTATTTTGGACTTCCACATTTTCCTATACTGTTGATTTCCTTGTGGATTTACCCCTAACCGTCTATATTGATATTTTGCGGAACTTTGGCTTTTCCTCCTAACTTATGTAAACTTGATCTTCACTCTCAGATCTAGTGCGGGTCACTCCCTGACCGTCCGTTCTAGAACTAATGCAGATCTACATTCTTTCTTTGCGGATTATACAAAAACTGATCCTCATTCATCGGATTGCATATTATACAAAAACTGATCCTCATTCATCGGATCTCATGCAGATAACTATGCCGCCTCATCACCGTGCCATGTCATCACTACCTTCCTCTATGCCACCTCATCATCGTGCCATCTTGTCTTTACTTTGACTTGTGCTATGTTAACTCTGCGTTAACTCTGCCATGGTATCTTTTGCTTATTCTTTGTAATTCATAAATAAATTTTCCATCACTACCTTAGTCTTTCATCATCATTAGGACACCATCATATTCACTGGTTATTCCTTTGTCATTCATGAACACCTTTGACATCAATGACAACTATATACTCAAATTTTCCAACAACGTCATCATCATTGACACCACGCATCATCATCATCGTCTTTGTGTCATCATCATCATTTTCACTTGATTTATTGTTTTGTTTAAGTTCATTTTCATTGTCATCATCATTGTTGTCATTAACATCATCACTACTATCGTCATGATCATTATCATCATCATCGCAGTCAACATCATCATCATTTCCATCGTCATCACGACATTATTCTTATCATTGTCACAACCATTCCCATTATCATTGTCATTGTTTGCATCATCCTCATCATATGATCATTGCCATTGACACTGGCATAGTCATCGTCGTTGTCATCATCATAATTTCCATCATCTTCATCATCATCGTTAATGTCATGAAAAAGGAATCCAACTACCTTACATGAATTATGTTAAAGAGTTTTGGCCTCTAAGTGGGAATGCAAACACCATTAGCATTGATTTGAGCACTAAGGTTGGGTCTTAAGTAATTGTCTTAGTTGTCATCGCCGTCTTAGTCCTCATCCTTATCATAATCATATTCATTTACTTTAATGTCTGATTTAGTGTCATTGGCATCAACATCATCAATTGTCATTGTCATGAATGTTGTCATCATCATCATCGTCGACATAATAATCAATGTCATCATTCATTTCATTGTAACCACCATACACATTATCATCATAACAATTCTCATCGTCATTTTCATTCTAACCTACATCATCATCATCATTGACAAGATCGTTGTCATCATCATCATTGACAACATCGTTGTCATCATCATCATCACAATTTTAGGAGAAAAACTACTAGGTGAAATTCTAGGAGCAAAATTAGGCGCTATTTTGGGAGAAAACCAAATGTTGCACTATGCGTAATTCTAGGAGCCAACCTAGGCACAATTTTGGGAGAAAAACTAGATGCTAAACTAGGTTCCATTATAGAGGAAAAACATGGCACTAAACATGATGATAAACCTTATGCTAAACATGGAACTAAACATGGAGCTAAACCAAAATAAAACTTGACACGAAAGAGGGAGTGAAACCTGGTGCTAAACTTGGCATAAAAGAGGGTTCTAGGTCATACTGACTTGTAAAACAAGGCACTAAAAATGCTAAGAAAAGCACCATCCGATGAAATATGCCACCTTTTCCTAGAGAATGAATAAAAATACACTATTAAGGTCATTAGACACCAAAAAGGGAGCTAATCACATGGTTTTGTTGTAGCCACTGGATAATATCTCCTCCATTATCAAGGTGGATATTTGTGTTAAACCTAGTGTCATTGAACACGTTCTTCTTAATGATTCTTGTTCCCATGAAGAGGTCCCAACTTGCAAAGCATTGTCCCAAGATTTTGATGACATCATCACATGTTCTTATTCAAAATGTTTGGGAATTAACCCTACAATCATAGGACACCATATTGATGCATGACTTGGCACATCTCTAGTTTAGTAGAAACAAAGACTAATTCATCTTGATCAAGATCTGGCCATTAAATCCAAAATTAGCAATCTTGGGCCAAGCTTGTTTAATTTATCTAGTCATTTATACCACTTGGGAGTCTAATCTAGTGCCCATCAACATGAAACAAGGCACCTTACATGCATGTATTGATTTCTAACATCTCAATAAGGCTTGTACCAAAGATAACTAACTTATATATTTCTAAAATCTCAATAAGGATTGTCCCAAATATAACTAACTTACATCATTCATCAATCAAGCTATTGATGCTTGTGTGGGTCATGAGGTTCTATCCTTCATGGATGGACTTTTTAGGTATAATTAGATCTAGATTCATCCATAAGACAAATACAAGATTGCTTTACCACTCTCTTGGGTACACTCCCCTATAAGGTCATCCCTTTTGGTTTAAGTAACAACGGTGTCACTTTCTAGTGTGACATGCCATACTATTTCCATGACTTCACTAAAATTATTCACACTTATATTGATGATTTCACTGCTCATTTCAATAAATGGTCACAACACTTACATGATTTTCCTTTAGTGTCACGAGTATAGAATTTGCTTAAACCCTCTAAAGTGTGGGTTTTGTATTACTTTTTTCCACCAGTTGGGATTTATCATCTCTAAGTAGGGCACATTTTTTATCCATTGAAGTTCCAATCCATTCTTGGGCTAAATTTTTGCACGAATTTGCACCAATTAGAGGGAATCCAATATAAGGTAATATATGTGTGTTCATGAGTTTTTGTGTTTGTTGTGTTCTAACATACCATTTGTATCAAATGACAAAACTCAAAAATCCTTTAATGCATTAATGTGTGTAATTATGTCAAATACTTTAATAAGCCCCCTAGAATTTGATAAGGATAATATACTCTACATCTCTATGACAACATTAGTCATAGCTAGTGTGTTAGTCCAAGAAGGGAAGGATTAGTCTGAGCACATCATTTATTATGTTAGTAAGAACCTATCAAGGACATCATTGACATACAACCATGATGAGAATTTAGTCTTAGCCATTTCCTTTTATATCCAAAAGTTGTATCATTATATGTTGATGTGAGAGACCAAGGTTGTTGCAAATTATAATCCTATATTATATCTCTTAAGTCAACAGCTCATCAATGTAAAATTCACTTGTTGGATTGTAATCCCATAGAATTTTGATCTTGAGTTCCTTACCACCAATTAAGAGTAAGAATGTCATAAACCTATAAAATTGATCTCTAACCTCCCAAAAGGTACACCTAATCCATCCTTTAACAATGATCTTCCTAACGAAGACATGTTCGTTATTTCTTTAGATGGCCCTTGGTATGGTGGCATCTTAGTTTACTTATGCACTTATAAATTCAATTAGCCTTGTTACGTGATGGTCGACATTGTATTTATCACCAAGTAACTCAATATCTCCACATTGATGATGTTATTTATAGGTGAGGAGTAGACATTATGTTGTGTCAATGTATCCCTCTTGATGAAACCATAAGGTTCTTGAATGATTGTTATAGAAATGCTTGTAGTGATCACCTATCTGTGATGGATACCACCCATAATCTCATTAGGGCCAGTTCTTTTTGTCCTACTTTATTTTGTGACTACATCCAAGCAATTAAATAATGCCCTTATTGCAAATTTACGCTCCTAATATTAAATCTCTACCATCTCCATTTCACATTGTAATCACCATTGGTCTCTTTTATAAGTGAGAAATTTATTTTATGGAGTGTCATCATACATCTTCTAGTAGTCATAAGTACATCGTTGTTGTCATTGATTATTTTACCAAATGGGTTGAATCCATGTCAATTTTCAATAATATGGTAGCTAGAACCACGCATTTCTTCCTTGACCATATTAGCACTTTTTTGGTGTCCCAAAACAATTGGTCTCTAATCATGGCACACCATTTGAGGATGAGGTATAGTGAACTTTGGTTGTTCATTTAGGGTTTGAAAATCAGTTTACATCAACTTATTATCCATAAGGAGAATGCCAAATTAATATCATTAATAAAATTCTCAAAATCATGCTTCACATATCGTTGACAAGCAAAAATCTAATTAGCAACATATGTTATTTCTTGCTTTGTGGACATATAGGACATCGAATAATATTTCCACAGGGTTTACAACTTTTCATCCATTTCATGTTGAAGAGGCTAGTTAAATGGATCGATCTTCAGATATGAACTCTTCAATTAGAATTCATTCACACTTCAGCATGCAAGTCTCTTTCATTCTCAGACTTGGAGATGGTCCATATTGGAATCCAATGGAAACCAAGTTGAACTATGGTATTTGCATGTTTAGTGAAATCCCAACAAGCATATTTCATGGCATAAAAAAATCCATTAAAGTGTGATATGCCCTCTTCTGCTAGGATCATTTTCTTTTGACATCAAAACCATTATCTAGTGCTTGCACATGCTTACAAGCACTATGTCTCTACAACACTATAATTTGGATGGCAACGTTCATATGCAATCATAACACCTTATTCTGCCCAAAAAACTACCAATTCTTTCAGATGTTTTGATTTAGGTGACAATAATGCTTATAGCCTTGAGAATGGGGGAATGCCTCAAGATTTGGACAACACAAGGAGTGTCTTGCAGACCTCTTGGAGAAACTACTGTAGAAAATGGTTTACTCAATGGATATGTACTACGTGAATTATCTAACATTTTTTTCTTATGTGATTGTCATGGGGTTCCAAGGAACCCCCAAGGTCATTGACCTCCCAGCACCAATATCTAACTTAGCCTTTTGCTGGAAGAATGAACATAGAGACTGAATAGGGGCTTCCTTTGATGTCAACACTAACTTGTTGTCCTCATTGATCTCTTATTTTCAGTGATACTATAAATCCTTGGAATGTAGAAGCAATGAAATCCTCTTATCCTATAGGATCCACTCTCTAGGCTCTTCTTTCGATTGTAAGGTTTGTAAAGTGAATATTTTCATGAAGTCCCACACATCACTTCCCAATGTCCACTCAAATCATAGTGGTGGAAAAAAATATTAGTGGTTCATTGACAACTTGGCGTGCCCTTCTTCTCCATGTGACTATGACTTTTTTGTTATCTTTGGGAAGTTTTCTTGCCATTATTCCTATGAAAACATTCAACCTTTTGGCATGTGGATCTATTCTTCCAATAAGGTGCCTCAACATGGCCTTTATTCCCACAAAATGAGCATACCTAATAATACCAACAATATTAAATTGTGTGGCCTTACTTCTTGCAACAATAACACACAAGGGGTGTCCTCCTTGGTGCATACCTCCTCCTCCTCTTCTTCTTCTTCCAATTGATTGACTTGTTGCTTTATTTGAGTGGTGGTGCAGGCTAAGTATCTAACTTTTTCTCATTTTTTCCCTTTTGTAGTCTTCCACAAGAAGGGTAAAGTGGTAGCGCGCTACCATCTTCATTTGTTGTTATTTCTTCTAATGAGTAGGTCAAACTGGTCATGTTTGTTTCCTTCAAAAATGTGATTTTGGTGGTCATGGTATTTTCCTTAGTGCCACCCAAACCTAGGCCTCCATGCTTGACCCTCAATATAACTATTATGGGGATCATGATGCCTTGACTTATTTTTCCTATCCCTTGACCATCATATCTCATTTTCCTTAGTGGATTCGAACCAATGCATCTAGTATGATTTTTAAAATGACCAAAAACCTCTTGAAAAATATTTAAAGAATGTTAACTTCCATACTTTCCTTAGTCACGATGTTGTCCTTTATAGTAGTGATGGAAATATGCCTTGTTTCACTATGATATTGGACATCTACTTGTAGCTTGGCCAATGCGTTCTCTTTTTTTCCAACTCTTGGTGTAGTTGATCCATCATCTAAGTGAATCTCTCCTCTTACCAATTATCCAATTGAGTGACCTTCTTTCCCAACTATAGAAGTTGAACTTTGTTCTTGTCTCAATCTACCATAACAATGGTGAGTAGTCCTGGTGTTCAATGAAATGATTATTTAACAATGACAATAGTTTTACAAAGGTCTCAATGTCTTTTTCCAGTTGTGCTATTGTTAATTCAAACATCTAGGCCTTCCCCTTCAAGTGCCCATTTTCCTCTTGAAGTTCCACATTAATGGCATGTAGGTCTTGCAAAGTTTCTCTCTTATGTGCTTTACCCACACCAAGTATACTTCTCTTCAAAGTAATGGAAACTACATATTGATCAAGGATTTAGCTAATCTGATACCAATATGACCCATAAACAATGGAATTATAATCACTTGTGCCATTGTCATGGTTCCTCTATAGGAATTTATTTACTCTATAATCTTTGTTCAAGATTGATTATATGGACTTTTTCTCTTATGTGTAACCTATACATAAGAAACTAACTGGAAATTCCAATAATAATTACAACTTATGAGGTTATCATCCTCTATATTTAATCATCAAGCAAGCTTACAAGAACTGATTGTTCTTCTTGGCTTCAACTATGGCATGCTCCATCTTCTATGGTGCTAATTCCAATGCATAGTAACAAGTTCAAGTGGACTATCCTCACTCGAGTTGTACTATATTTTTAATTCTCTACCTAGTGCTTGGGAATATCAGCAATCATGAAGGAACATTTGTACTAGTGTTCCATAAAACATACACATCATAGTCACATTCTTTCCATTAGCACGAGGTACAATTTGCAATTTAATATCCAACAATAAAGATGTTGCTAATTTTAGGAGTCTTATCCATCGTTCCAAGAATATATGTGTGTGTGTACTTCTCATATGTGAATAATGAGTTATATGTTCCAACAAGAATTAATACAACAACACTTTGCCCAAAGGTCATGTTGTCCAATCCTCCAATAACAATAAAATAAAACAATCCAATATTAAATTTCAAGTCAACATTAAATATATTGTATTTGCTCCAACAATAATAACTAATGGGAATGTTTGGCTTAATGAAACATGCCCAACAATGACATAAGAAGAGTTCCAAAGGGCTTATACAAGGTTGTCCCTCATCCCCTCTACTTTCCCTTTTAATTGTTGAAGGAATTAGTATAATGGTATAGAAGGAAAATCTTGAAGGGAGAATGGAAGGAGTAAAGATCTCTACTATTATAATGATAACTCATCTTTTGTTCGTAGATGATGTCTTACTATTTGGAAGAGGAACTATGAGAGAATCGCAGGGTTTTAAGGAGCTCTTGGACAAATTTCATAAATCTACAGGTATGGTTGCAAATGACTCTAAGTCTTGTTTTCTATAGTGTGGGGTGGAAGAGGACACTTTAAATAAGATTGGGAGCTTATTCCCTTTAAGATAGATTCTCTCGATACTGGTATTAAATATTTGGGTCATTATAGGAAACCCACTAACTATCTTAAAGAGGATTGGACGTGGATTGTGAAAAAGGTGGATAAGAGGATAGGGAATTGGTGCTATAGGTGGCTTTCTCTTGGAGGGAGATTGATATTGCTAAAAGTAGTTCTAGACAATATTCTTGTATATTGGTTATCACTGGCAAAAATAACTAGAACCATTTTGGACTAGATAAGACAGTGCTACTTCAGTTTCCTATGGACTAAGAATAAGAAAAAAGAAGGTGTTCATGTGGTAAATTGGATAAGGATAACCAGGCCTACAAAACAAGGTGGTTGCTGGGATAAAAAATATTTTTCTAATTTGGTCGGGATTTAGTTGCAAAAAGTATTTGGAGGGGCTTATTCAATGTTGGTTTACAAAGTGATGTCATAAAAGAGAAATACTTAAAATAGATGTATATTATTGAATGGATACAAACAATAAGAAAGAAGATTCTAAGGGTTTCAAATATTTGGAGTTGTTTAATAAATTCCTTTCATATTTTGGAGAAGTGGTTAGCTTGGAGACCTGCAAATGGTCAATGTATTAAAGTAGGGGAGGACCCTTTTATTGGTGGAGTTCATAGCTGTAAATTATCCCAGGATTTGGTAAATTTAAAAAGAAGTAAAGGGATTCAGGTCTTAACTCAAGTGGGTGATATTGATTTGAGAAATTATGGATGCCAGAGAAGGAAGCAGGTTAGAGAATTGGAACTATAGGGTGGAGGTGAAGAAGAATGGAATGGGTATATTCTTGGCCTTCAACATGTTGGAATTCATATGAAAAATGAATTTCAAAGCATTATTTTGGTCGTGGAATGAAAACATCAGGCAAGTAACCGCTAAAATTTCCTATGAAGCTGCTATGTTTTTTTAAATAATCAAGATACATCTGAATTATATCATTACATTACAGCACAACCGTGGATCACTTTATACAATGATCCAATTTACATAATTAGATTAGACAAGCCATACATTGAACATCATCTGGATCATCAACATCTTTAACCCTTGGATAATTCCTTGTACAATTTGAGGGGTAACAACTAGATCCAACTGTGGGATGTGTGCTTGATCTTTCAAAAGCATGCGAGAACTCCAGAATCTATGATCTATAATTTGCACATTCTCGACAAAAGGCTTCAACAGTACCATGATATATAACAATGAAACTAACATGTAATGTCAGAGAAAACAATTAACTAGCTAAATGAAACAAAAAAAATAAAACCAAAATTGAAACTAAGCTAATGTAGAAATGAAAGCCTAATCTAATTTACCTAGATACCCCTTGGGCATCAAATGTTACCTTCGCATAATTTTAGGATTCGCCTATTCACGAGAAGCGTGAGCTTCTCTCTATCTAAATCAACAAGGTAGAAGGAATTTATATACAAGTGCACTGTCAATAATGTTAGGACCCAACCATAAGCTATGAAATTTACCATGCTTATCTAAATTTTTGTTTCTTTGGTCTTGCATTAGGACATGGTCCCCTTTATGGAATGACCTTTCTCTGGCTTCTTTGTCGAAAGTGCCTTTTACCTTTTCTTCTCTTCATAAATTAATCAAAAGACTTTCTCATGATCTCCTTCAATTCTATTAATTGATTAATCATACCCTAAATAACATCCTGATTGGTTGTGAAGTCTTGCAACAACTAATATACAACGATCTTTAAGTGGGTAGATAGACTAACTTCAACTCCATATACTAACTCAAAAGGACTATTCTTTGTGATTTTATCTTCCCATAGAGCGTACTTAAGCTTGTTATCCCAACACTTCTTGTGCCAAAATTCTATTGTACGGTCCCTCGAATTTTGTGCCCACTCTGCTCTTCTTCTTCCTTGAAATCTGTGCAAAATTCTTCTCAAATTTTGTGCCCAAATGTAGTCTTCATATTTTCTCTCTCCTGGTTTAAAATCTCTTCAAACCCTCACTTTGTCTTTTTCTTCCTCTCTCCAAAAATCTCTTTTGGAAAATGATCACAATGAATGATTGAATGCCTTGCCCTAGACNGTCAAGATTAGATTAGATGAAGGGTTCACATTAAATGCTCCATTAAATATTAATTAAATGACATTTAGTGCACCTCATGTCATTTAATAAAGTTAGAACAGCCCCTTTCTATTTAATCACTCACTTAATTTTATTTAAATGTGAACTTAGGAAAACCATGACTTAGCCTTTTTAATAAAGTCACTTTAAAAATGTAAAGTACTTCTCCCTTCATTAAATGCACATTGACTAAGAGTTACAACTTTAAGTGTCCTTGTCCACCCCAAGGCAAGTCTAGGTGGACAAACACTTCCTAGGTAACTTTTTAACAACATATATGCTTGTGGTTCTCATCTCTAGGGATTTCGTCTATAGCTAAAGCATCCAATAATTCTATCACACCCTAAACTATGTTTCTGTACCTCTTTAACCTTTCATTCTTGCAAGCAAACATGTTTTGAAATGGAGGACATCTAAGATGGATTTGCCTTTAATATTGGGTGCTTTAATCACCTTATCCTTCAAAATTAAGCCTAACAACAAGGCCTCATTCTGCCAGATTATTTGTTGCATCAAATTCTAACCGAAAGGCATAGTTGAAAACTTCACCTTTTGGAGAGGTTAACATAGTTTCAACACCAATGCCTAACCTAGAATGGGCCCCATCAAAGTACATCTTCCATACTTCAACAACTTCTTTATGGGATCCTTTCTTGACAGGTGCTTCAAAATTCAAAAGAATGGCATAGTTACCAAGTTCCTCTTCAATGAACATTGATTCATTCATGGGTTGTTGCAAAGGATCCTCTACATGATACCTTTTCATGTGCTCTCTATGCAAGGTGACAAATGTATTATCACAAGCAAAAACAGTTGCATAAGATAAATCCATTTGAATACTTCTTGTGATGTTATCTACTCCAATACTTTTATCATTAACTCGAGGCATTTGGTCTTGGTTGAGGGAACAAGTCTTTCCCACAATATTGATACTATTATGGAACCCAACAAAGTCATTGCTCTCATCTTCAATGAGTTCTTCACAATTTATTTGTCTAGAATAAGCACATCTTTTTTTATCATGAAACTCATTGCATGTCCTACATAAAGGGGGAATTTCATAATTAACCATCCTAGTTGTTTCTGTTTAATTTTAAGAATTTTAATTCATAGGCCTTTGTTGTTGAAAAGGACCTTTATTTCCATTTCATCCTCCATTCCCCTTATGTTGCAATCTATTTTGTTGATTCTTCTCCTCACTTGTATCAACCTATTATGAATGGCATGAGTTTGTTGAGTAAAGTTAACTTCCAAATTCTTAATTGAACTGCTAGATACTTAACAAGATCGTGCAAAAATCTGAATTGTCACTTGTACTTTCCTTTGGCTTAGGTTCAATCTTAGAATTACTTGCTCTTGTGAAACCACAAAGATTGGATTTTCTTAAGGCTTGCATGTTCTTATCTATCTTTCTTGTTGAACTTTGAGCTGACTTGAGAACTTAGGGATGCCTATCCATTAATTGATAGCACCTAAGTAGCATGGGTACCCATACCTGGGAGTAGGGTATGCGTACTTGTACCAAATACCCATACGCACATACCGGATACCTTGCACCCCCTTCCAAACTTGAAACTTGGCCGAAGTACCCGAGACGTTTTTCACGGATTCAAGGGAAATTGATTGCAAAGGGGAGGGAGTACCCTTGTTTTGAGGACACTTGGGGACACCCACGAGCTAGTTTTGTACAGGGTACCCTTGTTTTGGGGACGCCTAGGGACCAGTTTGGTACAATCCCAACCAATTTCAATAACATTAAATGGTAATATTAAATTCTTAAAGTAAAAGTGACATTATCATTAATTGTTTCGAGATGTTTGAGAGTGGTTCCAACCTCATTGGACTTCATATGCAAAAAATTATTTTAGACCCCATTCAGAATTCAACAAACTTAACAGTTTTCAGGATTTCAGGATTGCAATGTTTCCATTGGATTCTATCATGTATGAAGGTATGGGATTGGCATTTAATCAAGCACATCAACCTCTTTATGTACCTTGATATTGGTGGTGCTTATTGTTGAACTCCTATGTCATGAACTTAACAAAAATGTACCCTTCACTCAAGCAAAATCACTTTTTAAGCATCGGAAGCTTTTTCTACCTTATTTTAACACTTGGATTAGGAAGTTTCATCAAAACTGTAGGGTGTTGACTAATCTCCTTGGAGGATCAGCTTCGAGATTCAAGGTAGAGGCAAGGGATAGAACCTAGAGGAAGGGGCACAAGATGATATTGAATAGGATCCCAATATAGGCAAGGATTTTGATATGTAATTATTTGTTGTAGCATGAAGTTCTTTGGACTCTAGGCCATTCATCCTCTTTGTTTATGTATTTTGGGTCAGATATGGATTGCACTTGATGTTCTTTTAGTTGTATGCACCCTTATTATATACATGAGAAACTTTACATGTTTGTGTATAATGGTTTGGATTCATATGGGGATGCACATGAATATATATGTACAGTGAAAATCTTTTAAATTTCATATGCATTATAATTTATCAATTAATAATTATAAAAATTTAAATATATATAGTACCCTCGATGTATCCAATTCCCCTATTTTAAAAAGTGGTGTCCCCGCACCCGTCCCCGTACCCAAGTTTCCTGGCAAGTTAGGATAGCACATTTCACCACTATGGGATTCTGTGTAATGAATAAGAATGGTTGCTTCTAGAGGCTTGATCTTAGCGAATAAATTTTGTATCAACTCATTAAATATTTTGTTAAACCCTTCCACTGTTTCATTTTCATTCGTTTTTACCGTATTTTAAGCAGCAAACATGTGCCTATCATCCCTTTTATCCCCCCATTTTTCCATGAACTTATCATATAGCTCAGCCATGTCCTTAATACCATTATCAGGCAGTTTTGTAAACCAACCCAAGGCATCAACTTCCAATGATAAAACAAACAATTTCATGTGAACATCCAAACAGTTCCCACCTCATCTATGTACTAATGCCTTGAATGCTTTGAGGTGAGTTTTTGCAGTTAATGCATTGTTCCCTTGGAAATGTTACCACCCAAACTAGCATGTGTGATTAAAGTCCCAAAGATGCAAGCTAGCCCAGGAGAAGCAAGAAGAACGGCCAATGTCACCACATAAATCCCCTTCTCACTTCAGGTTGGCTCGTCTCCAACTCGAGGGAGATCTTCCCTAGGGTAGGGTTTCACAAGGGCAAAGGCAATGGGGAGCAAGGTGATTTGATTAGGTTTCCCTAGCAAAGGTTATTTTGTAGTATAGTATTTATAATAGGTGATGGGAGGAAAAGGAACCCACTCTGAGGACTAGCACCAATCCAACCTAGGGAAAATGGAGTCAACAATCACTAACTTAGAGGGCCTTGCTTCAAAGATCATCCAAGAAATAAGAGTACTCAAGGAAACCCCCTTACCTCAATGGATATAATAGAGGGTTCAACTTGCAATCACAAAGGGGATGAGTGGTTCACTTCTTTACTTCTTTCCTTGAGTATAGCCTACACCAAGGGGATTTGAATTTGCACTACCTGCATGAAGAACAATGTAAAGAGGAAACTCCCATAAATGCAAGATGACAAAGAGATCTAAGATAACTTCTTACCCTTGATCCAATCCAACAAGACAATAGTATCCCTTCAATAGCCCAAGAAGAAATAACATGGACAATGCTAGCAATATGATCTCCAATAGATGAGTACAATAGCAAGAGAGAATGCCACAGTTTTAACAAGAAAAAAGCCCTTAGACAAATTTACTCCAAGAAAGATATCAAATGAATTAAGCTCCAAAAGCAAGAAATCCAAAGATCCAATCATGAGTTCGAATGAGGAAGTGGCTCTCTTTATATAGAAGAGGAGCCTAATTTCCTTTACAATAAAATATTCATTTTTTCCTAGATCTATCTTAGGGTGCAGTACAATAATACAAAAAAAACCCACTAAACAAACTAACTCCTAACAAGATAGATTAGAAAATAGTGGCCAATGCCACTTGCACATTACAAGAGATACGTAAGGCCCCAAACCAGGGGGGGTGCCTCCATCAAGCAATGGAACAATGTCAAGTGACGATGCCACGTGGCCTCCAAAGGCCTCTTCATAGGGATGATTCAACAAGTTATGTCCACATTGCAACCAATAAGCATTTACAAGCCCTCATGAAACCAAATGATGTCCACTAGACAACAAATTTCACCCTCCGAGGGCTTCAAAGAGGGACTGCTCTAATAGAAACAGTCCACATAGAAGTCCATCCAACCAAAGGGTGTCCACAAGAGAACCAACTAGAGCTTAGAACCTCTCCATGACATATGGTCTTCAAGCAAGTAACCACCCAGAACATGCCATGCCCTACAAGGCTGAGTGCCATCTTATATGGACAAACATGAAAACCCTTGCAAGAGTTGGATGGCCTCCATAAATTATACCAAAAGCCATGTTAAAAAGGAAGAAGGCTTCCATGACAAAAGAGTAGGCCTTCCAAGGCTGAGAGCTCCTCCAACGATCATTAGCAAGGGTCGAACATCCTGCATAAAAGGTTCCCATGCTAAAGGCTAGGACAGAGGGCCAAACACTGCTCAGCCTCCTTATACTGCTGAAAATCTTCTCAAAACAATGGGATAGCACTTCTGAAAGTGGATCAGCCTCACCACATGATGATATGTAATGTCCTCTTCCAATTAGGCCTTAAGGCCCCAAAACCGCTAACCTATGTGATTCCTGTGGGTTCGAGCGGTTACTGACAGCTAGGGAATCAGCTAAGAACTGATGCCATCCATAGAAGATCTAGGGTATCATCATTTGGTCGAGAAGGGCCACCGAGGCCAAAGGCCACCTTCGTGCATGCCATCCTAGCATTATTTAATAATGCATGCACTCTTTAAGTCTCCATCCGCATGCATGCAAGTCAACGGCAAATTAGAAGATAAAGTGACCTAATTAGGTCAAAGATTAGGTTTTGCGCAGTTGAACTTTATAAATAGAGGATAAAGCGAAAGGAGACTTCACTTTTGGATTATGATTATTTTGGGAGCTCTTGGATAGCAGCACAGCAGTTGGGGTTGGAGATGGAGTCTTCAGCTAACAGGATTTCGGCAGTGAAACATTTGTCCTAGTCTTATTCCGGGTAAGCCATACAGGTTCACCACTTGTTCTTTATTCATTCATCAGTTATCTAGTACATGGTATAGATCGTTGCAGGGACACATGTGCAGCCGTAAGAGGGGGTTTTCAGCCCGAAAGCCCTAATCAGCTGTTGGGCCTTCAAATCTTAGTTTTCTTCCGAAACTCAGGCACCATTCTCATCATCAGCTTCATACTCCGGTACCCGGTGATTATCAGATCCATCAGGGCTCATCCGAAGCAGTTATTAGCAGTTTCGGGGTTCCAAGGCGTGAGTAGCTGCCTCTTTGAAGCAATTCGCTACCCTGTCTAGAGGTCTCAGAACCTCCGCATGCATCAGGCAATCTCTCCGGCATTGAAAACCTATCGACCCGGCAAATTCGCAGTTCCATCGGACACCTCCTTCCTTGAGGGCGTCACCCTTTTCTGACTGGGGCGTCTTGTTGCTGGGGTTCACCTGGAGCAGAGGAGATCCACCTATTTCCAATCCAGTGTCCGATGCTTGCATACTTTCTCCAGAGCAGTTCAGTCGGCTTATCAGTGGTAAGTGTTCATTCTATCTCGCAAACCCTAACCCTAATTTTTCCTATAAAATAGGGATTTTTGCTTGGCAGTTTGCATGCCCCATTGTATCAGCATATTTGTATAGAAATAGAAAATATCGGGATTTGGGATATTACAGTGGTATCAGAGCTATTTTCTTGGCCAGTTGTGGGCTTAAGAGATGAAAAATAGATGAATACAGAAGGAGATCCTTTTGTAACCTATAGGAGGAGGAAGAGTAGATACACAGAAGAATTTGAAGATATCCAACTAGAGGATACCAATTCAGACATGGAACAGACAGGTATACATTCGGATAGGGGAAAAGGAATGGGAGAAGAGGAGGATCGGATGGAGTTTCACAGCTTGGTCTCTGCATTGCAAGACTTAGCCAAAGGACAAAAAGAAGTCCTCAATGCAATCAACAGGCTGTCAGCGAAACCGGAACCAGGTATCAACAGTACACTTCCCTCACCGGTAGAGCGGGGATCTTCAAGCAGCAGTGGAAAGATGGTGTACACCAACATCCAGAACACTCCGGACATATACAGCAGACCTACTATCAGGCCTACCATGCCTCACTTCTTGGCAGATACAATAGGGGGCCCGGTCATGCAGGTAGAACCCAATGAGCCTTTTGGGGCTTATTTGCAGGAGTACAGAGACTTAGGGGATAAGTTTCATGCTGCCATGTCTTTCTCAGACTTCTGCAACATGAAGAGTAGGAACAGGCCCAGGAATTTCAACAAGGGTTTCAATCACAACTATGAGCTGCAGAAGACCTTGGGCAGGTTAACCATCCCAAACTTTGATGGGACTCGCGGAGGATCAGCGAGAACATGGGTCCAAAAGTTGGATACCTATTTCCAACTCAACCCCATGACAGAGACAGACGCCATTAAGTTGGCTACATTTCACCTGGACGGAGAAGCTCACGAATGGTGGTACCACGGATTGGTGACATTGGGTCACAACACCATACCTTCTTACGGTGAGTTCACTCAGAAACTCATGGAGAGGTTTGACAGGAAAGATCCAGAGATCCATTTCAGGGAGTTGGCTCAACTCAAGCAGACTGGTAGCGCATAATCTTTCATTTCAGAATTTCAGAGGCTCGCCGTTATGGTAACAGATGTGTCAGAGAGCAGATTGACTATGTTATTCATTGAGGCCCTCATAGAGCCACTACGGGGATGGGTGAAAGCCTACTAACCCCTCACTCTGTAGGATGCTATTAGTCGGGCAAGGGATCTTCAGGATTCAGTCCCTAAAAACAAATTCCCTCTGAAAACCAATTTTCCTGTTAGGGACAAGGACAGGAAACCTTTCCAGCAGGATGTGCCCAAGAAAACTTGGTTAGATGAGGACACCAGGAAAGATTTGAGAAGGAAGAAGCTGTGCTTCACCTGCCAGGAACCATGGGTACCAGGACATAGGTGCGCAGGGAAGGCGAAGGCACACTACATTGAGGTGTATTCAGACAGTGATGAGGACGACGATGAGCAGGAGGCCACAGAAGAGGAATCACACCAGGGTGATACACCAGGGGGAGTCATTGCTACCTTGTCTGGAGTACCGAGATTCCATACTCTCAGGGTCAGGGGAGTAGTGCAGGGTCACAGAGTAGGAGTACTGATTGATGGGGGAGCCACCCACAATTTCATTGACTCCGCTTGGGTAGCCAAGAGAGGTATTCAGACCGAGAAGTTCGAGGGATTCACTGTAGCGGTAGCCGAGAACTCCAGCATGGAGTGCAACTACTGGATCCCAAAACTGAATGTTGCCTTAGGTAACTATCAGATGACAGACTCTTTCTATGTAGTGGATACTCATGTGGTATTGGGTGTTCAGTGGCTTTACTCTATAGGGAAATACACTACAGACTATAGGGCAATGGAAATGGAGTTCCAGGGGCCAGACGGCAAACGGGTAGTTTTGAGGGGCATGAACACTTATCCCCCAAAACCGGTCTCGTCACAGAGAATGGAGGCAGTGCTCCGACATGATGATATAGAATGGGCTGCAGAATGTTTTGTCACCTTCAGGAAACCCCCAGAGACTAGCTCACAACACCCCAGTGACATTCAAGCCTTGCTACAGAAACACGAAAATGTTTTTCGAGACCTTCCATCAGGCAGACCACCAGACCGGGGTTTTGAACACATCATCGAGCTAGAGGAGGGAACACAAGCAATCATCACCACTCCTTACAGGCATCCCAAAAGGTACAAGGATGAGATTGAGAAAACCATCAAAGAATTACTGGAGCTTGGTTATATACGACCCAGTTCTAGCCCCTTTGCATCTTCAGTAGTTCTGGTTAAGAAGAAGGATGGTACTCTGCGTATGTGCATCGATTATCGAGCACTTAACAAAAATACCATCAAGAACAGGTATCCCATTCCTAGAATTGGCGAACTCATGGATGAGCTTCGGGGAGCTCAATACTTCTCCAAGATCAATCTTCGCTCGGGGTACCATCAGATCAGGGTAAGGGACCAGGACATCTCCAAAACAGCTTTCCGCTGTCATTATGGTCACTATGAGTTTCTGGTCATGCCCTTCGGACTGACCAATGCTCTGACCACTTTTCAGTCATGCATGAACCATACCTTCCGAGCACAGCTACGTAAATTTTTGCTGGTATTCTTTGATGACATCCTGATTTACAGCAAAACCTAGGAAGAACATCTGAAACACCTGGACGAAACATTGAGTATTTTAGAAGAGCATTCACTATATGCAAAAATTTCCAAGTGTGAGTTTGGCATGAAAGAAATGTTGTACTTAGGACACGTAATCAATTCAGAAGGAGTACAGGTTGACATGGAGAAAATCAGGGCAATCAGAGAGTGGCCTGCGCCAAAAACAGTAACAGAGTTGAGAGGATTCCTAGGTCTGTGTACTTATTACCGGCGGTACGTTAAGGGATTCTCCCAATTTGCAGCACCTCTCACAGATCTCACCAAGAAAGGAGCATTCACTTGGACATACTTAACACAAAAAACTTTCGAGGAGATGAAGGTTATTACGAGTTCTTGTCCAGTTTTGGCATTACCAGATTTCTCACAACCTTTTGTGGTAGAATGCGATGCCTCAGGGGAAGGGTTAGGAGTAGTGTTGATGCAGAATCATCACCCTATTGCATTTGAGAGCCGTAAACTGAAGAACTACGAGCGCCATTACTCCATATATGACAAGGAGATGCTGGCCATCTTGCATGCTCTCACAAAATTCAGACAGTACCTGGTGGGCAGTAAGTTCAAAATCAAAACCGATCATAACAACCTCAAGTATTTCTTGGAACAGAAGGAACTGAATGAGCGACAGCAGAAATGGGTCAGCAAGGTACAAGCTTATGATTTCAAGATTGAGTATGTGAAAGGTAAGAATAATGTAGTGGCTGATGCATTATCCAGGCGTCTAGCCCCATTATCTCTCAGTAGTATATCCACGGATTGGAGGGCACTTCTCTTGGTGGAATACTCCAAAAATAAATTCGCTTGCAAATTATTGGACGAGCAAATTCAGGATGACAGGTACAGGATTGTGGATGACATCATCTATTACAAGGGCAGAATATACCTCGTTCCAGAATCCACATTGAGGAAAAAGATCATTCAGGTAGCCCACGATTCTCCTTTATCAGGGCATCAAGGTTTCTTAAAGACCTACAGGCAGATCAGAGAGAGGTTCTCATGGAAGGGCCTCAAGGGGGAGATTATGCAGCATGTCCAGGAATGTAGCATCTGTCAACAAAACAAGATTGAGAACACCCATCCCGCAGGGTTACTCCAGCCACTACCGATTCCAGAATAGAAGTGGGAGAGCATCTCCATGGACTTCATTACAGGCTTGCCCAAGGTCCAAGGGCGAGATTGTTTATATGTAGTAGTTGACAGACTGACCAAGTTTGCACATTTCTTCTCGATACCATCAGACTACTCGGCAGCTCAAGTAGCGGAGTTATTTTTCAGGGAGGTTTTCAGGTTACACGGGTTGCCTAAGACCATTGTCAGTGATCGAGATAGTAGGTTCACGGGTGCCTTCTGGCAGGAACTGTTCAGGTTGGTGGGGACCGAACTGGCTACTAGTACAAGTTATCACCCCCAGAGTGATGGGAAAACGGAAATAGTCAACAAATGGATTGAAGGGTATCTAAGGAATTATGTAGCAGGGCAGCAGCGGACCTGGATCAAATGGCTACACCTAGGGGAGTATTGCTACAACACTACTTATCACATGTCTATTAGGATGACTCCTTTTAAGGCATTATATGGATACGAGGCCTTGGACTATGCAGATTTGGCATTCGAAGACAGTAGGGCTCCTAAGGCTAAGGATTGGATACAGGACAGTCAGGACATCCTGAAAATACTTAAGGAGAATTTACAAACAGCCCAGAATCAACAGAAGATGTATGCCGACAAACATAGGATTGAATGGAGCTTCAAGGTAGGGGATTTAGTATACTTAAGGCTCCAGCCTTACAGACAGTCCTCGCTTAAGAAGAAGGGAGCAGAGAAGTTGAAACCCCGCTTCTATGGACCCTACAACATAATCCGGAAAGTGGGAGAGGTGGCATATGAACTAGAACTTCCTCAGGAAAGAAAAATTCACAACGTGTTCCATGTATCTAGCCTGAAGAAGACCCTTGGGCAACACATTGCTCCATCCACCGAATTGCCTCCTTTAGATGATGAAGGACTGCTGATACTGATTCTCGAACGGATCATTCAGACTAGAGAGAGGAAGCTCAGGAACATGGTAATCCGGGAATACTTAGTTCAATGGAAGGAACTACCGCTAGAAGATGCCACCTTGGAAGGTGAACAGGTATTGCAGCATCCCAATTTGAAGTTGCTTGAGGACAAGCAATCTCGAGCGGGGAGGACTATAATGTCCTCTTCCAATTAGGCCTTAAGGCCCCAAAACCGCTAACCTATGTGATTCCTGTGGGTTCGAGCGGTTATTGACAGCTAGGGAATCAGCTAAGAACTGATGCCATCCATAGAAGATCTAGGGCATCATCATTTGGTCGAGAAGGGCCACCGGGGCCAAAGGCCACCTTCGTGCATGCCATCCTAGCATTATTTAATAATGCATGCACTCTTTAAGTCTCCATCTGCATGCATGCAAGTCAACAGCAAATTAGAACATAAAGTGACCTAATTAGGTCAAAGATTAGGTTTTGCGTAGTTGAACTTTATAAATAGAGGATAAAGCGAAAGGAGACTTCACTTTTGGATTATGATTATTTTGGGAGCTCTTGGATAGCAACACAGCATGCAGCACAGCAGTTGGGGTTGGAGACGGAGTCTTCAGCTAACAGGATTTCGGCAGTGAAACATCTGTCCTAGTCTTATTCCGGGTAAGCCATACAGGTTCACCACTTGTTCTTTATTCATTCATCAGTTATCTAGTACATGGTATAGATCGTTGCAGGGACACGTGTGCAGCCGTAAGAGGGGGTTTTCAGACAGAAAGCCCTAATCAGCTGTTGGGCCTTCAGATCTCAATTTCCTTCTGAAACTT
This sequence comes from Pseudotsuga menziesii, assembly GCA_001517045.1. Taxonomy (NCBI): domain Eukaryota; kingdom Viridiplantae; phylum Streptophyta; class Pinopsida; order Pinales; family Pinaceae; genus Pseudotsuga; species Pseudotsuga menziesii. The sequence continues at coordinate 1,063,121 of LPNX011197589.1, read as the reverse complement.
AGGCACCATTCTCATCATCAACTTCATACTCCGGTACCCGGTGATTATCAGATCCATCAGGGCTCATCCGAAGCAGTTATTAGCAATTTCGGGGTTCCAGGGCATGAGTAGCTGCCTCTCTGAAGCAATTCGCTACCCTGTCTAGAGGTCTCAGAACGTCCGCATGCATCAGGCAATCTCTCCGGCACTGAAAACCTATCGACCCGGCAAATTCGCAGTTCCATCAGACACCTCCTTCCTTGAGGGCATCACCCTTTTCTGACTGGGGCATCTTGTTGCTGGGGTTCACTTGGAGCAGAGGAGATCCACCTATTTCCGATCCAGTGTCCGATGCTTGCATACTTTCTCTGGAGCAGTTCAGCCGGCTTATCAGTGGTAAGTGTTCATTCTATCTCACAAACTCTAACCCTAATTTTTCCTATAAAATAGGGATTTTTGCTTGGCAGTTTGCATGCCCCGTTGTATCAGCATATTTGTATAGAAATAGAAAATATCGGGATTTGGGATATTACATGATAGGCTCCTCCTAGGGCTATGGCCTCTACTAAACATCGCAACAGGACAGAAACTCTCTCCAAAGATGCCAGTCGTTGTCATCAAGTGATGCTAGGAAACAAGGTTTTATTGCTGGTTGTTAGTGCTGGAATTGTTCCAGACTACAAGATGAAAAAGCCAACACAATCTCTAAAATGAAACAAAGTAAAATTGTCTTTTTGTATTGTTTTTTGGTTTAAAATTTTCATAAACAAGAGGGTAACATAAAACAAGCTAAAACATGTACTAAATATATAAAATTCAAAAACTGAGATGAACCATATATAACAAATAAACCAAAGAAACTGAGTTCCACCCACAACCTACAAGCATTTCATGAATAAGACATTATACAAGAAATGAAATTGCACATTGAGTGATTTAACAAACCATAAATGAAACCAGTAATGAAGATAATATGGGCTTATAAGTGATATATATCATAATCAGTCAAGAAAAATACATGAGAGTTTCGATCTTAGCTTGACACAATAGCTTTTGAGCCTCCCCTAGCAAAAAACTCGAACCCTCCTACCATCTAATTCCTTTCTTTTATCCTTCTTCCATCCCAAAAAACAGTTGCTTAATTTCCTAACTAACTTTAGGTCAAGTCTTCGTAACTGCAAAAAAGTTATTTAACTACATAACTAACTTCTAGGTACAGCTCTCGAAACTGCTACAAAATGATTGTTTTTACAAAATATACTATTTATCTTTACAAAAATTGACTATATGACACCTGTCAGAAATGATCTTTTAAAGATTTTTGGCTGCTTCAGCCAAAAGTGCTATCCCTTCCAGAGCTTGTGATTTTCTTCTGGTTCTTTGTTGCTCAGCTTCCAAGTCTTCAACCCTCCTTGACAGTTCTTGATTCTGTTGAGTTAAATCTTGAATTTTTTTATTTAACTCTTCAAATTTGCTTTGTGTCTGCCTCTTCCTTTTTAACGCTTCCTTTGAAACCACAATCAACTCCTGATAATGGGTGTTAATATCTTCAAGATCTTCTCTTAACCTCATGTTTGCCATAACCAAAACTTCATTTGTTTCATTCAGAAAATCAATTTGATACTTGTACTGTTTAGCTGTCTTCTGAAGATTTTCATTCTCGGAGTCTATGAATTTTCTTTCTTGGAATGAAGAAGCTTCCTTAGATAACCAAGGGATATTTAATTTCCTTAAGATTGCCTCATCATCTTCTTCATGCTGCTCTGTTACTGCTACAGGAACCTTTTGAGATTTATCTCCCTTAAAACTGGAAACTTTGGACTATTCTTCAATTGTGTCTTTCACTAGAGAAGGCTTCACAGTCACTGAATCTTCTCTCTTACTATCTACCTGCTCAGAATTCAGGTTTTCATCTTCTTTTAAATCTTCTCGAGATGAGGAGTCTTCTATCACAGTAATCTTCTCCTTAGCCAACTTTGGATTCAAAAGCTTTTTCATATTAAGTCTTAATTTATTCTTTGGTCTTGTTTTGGGTCTCCAATTTGACTCACCTATCATTGCATAAGACCTGCCACGAATCTTTATATTGGAAATTAGTACACCTTCATTTTCTATTTCAACCATTGGCTTTCCTTTAAGTTTTTTACTGGGAATCTGTATGTTCTCTACTTCAATCTTGGTTGGAACAGAAGCATCTACTATGTTTTCTTGGATATCATTGACATCCTGATCAAGATCGATTGATCTCTTTTCTTCTTCCTGTTCTAAAAATGGTGCATGGACTTCTTCCATATCTTCAGAAATTTCTATCTGGTTATCTTCATTAATCTTCCTTTGCTCTTCACCTACCGGTTCTTTAAGCTTCTGAGTTGAAGACTCCACTTGAGCATTCTCTTCTACTGATTCAACAATGACCTCTTTCTTCAATCTTTTAACCAACCTATGAAGTTTATTCATCTATCTCTTTTTTCACTGATCCTCCTTTTCACTCTGAAACCCTGACCAAAACAAGAAGTAATTCCAAGTTTTACCTTTTTTCTGAAGCACAGTACAAATAATCAGCTTTATCAGTCCATTGTGGAAAATAGATTGCTTGGTATGATCTTGATGTCCCTTTACCCTACTTGGCATTTTCTGCAGGCTCTTTAGGAAGAAGAAGGGGAGATTCATCTTCGATTCTTGGTTTAGGTGCTGTAAAAATCTGATATGATACTTAAAGACAGAAGCAAATCTACCTTCACAAGTTATATAACTCTGTAAAATCTTAATAGGCTCCCTCCACTTGGGTTTGAAATTCTGTACATGCACACCCTTGCCCCAGTCTGCTACAACTTCAGGCGGTAGGAAATCCTTTGAATTGAAGGTAAATGGTACTTTTTAAACCAAAATTCACCCTCATCAGCAATATTTGTTGCTTCTGCTATCAGCGCTCTAGTTAACTCAATTTTTAAGGTATTGAACAGAACTGTATCTCTCTCTAACCCTTGAGCGAACCCATATGATACTTCAGAATGATAACCGTCAATTTTTTCAAAATACTTAAACCAACCTGCTCTCTGAAACAATTTTGCACATTCAGGATAACTTTTAGCCCAACCCATGTCAGAAGGCTCATCCCTGTTGGTTTTGCCACTCCTCTTCATTTCTCTGCACTAAACCCTAACTATATCTTTCTTTCAAAAAAATAGTTAAAACTATCTTGAAAATATCTCACTACAACAATAGACTAGAAGCTGAGAAAAATCAAGACCATAACTTGCAATTTCTCAATTGCCCTTATCAGAATTAACCCTCTGTCAATGCAAATCACGATTCAATTAACGTTTTATGTGTCTTGTTGCATACCTGTCACTATGATGATTTGTAATGCTGAAAATACGCTCTCCTGTCCTCATTCACATCAGACAAACCTCCATAGTTCCATCTTCGACAGCTACGATTACACCCAGGTCATTTAATAATTTTGTCAAATTAAAAAAGCAAAAGGTGAACCCACGATCTTCTCAGCTTCTCATATGCCCATCAAATTCGCCACTAGCTTTGAACAAACTCCGTGGATGTGCTATCATAAATGCTTAAGAAATTTCCAATCTTCGAGACTTAGGACAGTTGCGATTTACCTGCATAATCCTTACCTTATTGTGCACATTTGTCATAATGATTGCAAGGTCTATACACGTATCATTTTCTCTTTACACATGTAAAAACCCCATCATTTGCGATTTTGAACAACCAACGAACTAATATTATAATTGTTTAAGTGCCTCGATTTTCTTGTAGCGCTTTAGTTCACAGTGCCTCCCTTTTGCACTACAGGAATCTTCCTGACAAATATTTTTGACAAATGGCTCCAAATCAAAGGGTTAAGTAATATGATTCAACTTAGATCAAACCTTATGATAGACTTTTTTTACTTTTCAGAAAAATATACACCTAATAAGCCCATTAAAACTATAAAACCAACAAATAAAGTAAATTCAAAAAGAAATGACATGAAATCAAATAAAAAAATGCTCATGATTCTAACACCTCAAAACCAAGCTCAAAATTTAAAGAAATATGAAAAACAATGCTTTAGAAATAACATGTAATCTAGAAACAAAACCTAGCTATGACACTGGTCATGGACGAAATCTTCAACCAAAACTGAATAACCCGTGAGCTAAAGATAAGGTATGGGGCTGCTGTTTATTGCTGCTGTTCTAGGGCTCAGAACACTCTCAGAATCACCCATTAGTACCTAGAATGAACCCATATCTACCCATGAGGCTGACTCAACCCAAAGGAACTGCTCAGATTTACTATTTTCAGTGCTGTTCTTACTGTTTGGTTACTTTTATCACTGTTATGGCTTCCAAAATCAGCCCAGAATTGCTTTCTAAGGTCTGAAATTGACCCAATGCTGCTAAAAGTGGAGATTAGGGCCTTTTCCATGCCCATATTTTGAAATGAATAGATCTTACTGCTGCTTCTTCCACAAAACTGCTCACAATATGCCCAGAAAGGTGGTCTTAGGGCTGGTTGTTGTTGATGTGCCTTAGAACCGCCCAGAATTGGACATGAGCCTATTGATTGCTATTATTTTATGCCCAGAATGTTGCTTCTGCCCATAGAACTGCCCAGAAATCATATTGATCGCTGTGTGAGGTTAAACAAGGCTACAAACATGCCAAGAACTTGCCCATCTGCTCCAGAATGTTCTTTTAGAGCTGCCCAAAGGCTACACTGTGCCCAGATTTAAGAATTAGCGTGTCTTACTGCAGATTGTTTACTGATTAATGGCTGTTGTCACCACAGATTTTCCCAGAATTGCCTGAAACATACCTCAGTAGCCTTTTACTGTTGTCGCCATGCTTTCCAATGAACTTGGGCCATCCATGACAAGAAACCCAGCAAGACATCCTGTTTAACAAGGCATCAACCATGCCATCCCCACTAAAGATTGTGATCAAAATCACAAGTGGAACCCATGCAAAATGGGAAGTAATAGGTCCCATGTCGGATCCCTTGCATTTAGAAGACATTGCAATTTTTACCAACAAAAAACTGCCAATAAAATCCTAGGATTTCTTAATTTCTAGGGAAAAACAGCAATTGTAACAAAAATTAGGGTTAAATGAATCTTTTGCATATCTTCACAATCCCTCCAAATGAAGATAAGATATGCAACTCCCAAATAACAGAAGAGAAGGACCAGCTCCAAAAAAGTAGAACAGCAGCTCCAAAACAGAAGAAAAACCAGCACTATAACAGCCCAAGACATTCTCCAAATCAACCGCTGAATCAGCACAAGAAGTTCTCCAAATCAGCCCTTCAATCAGCTTTCCAAATCAACCCATTAAACTCTCCAATTTAACATTATAAATCAGCCCAAGAAGCACTCCAAACCAGCAAAACAAAGATGGCAAATGACAATGAACACTTGGCTCAAAAACTCCAAATCGAACAAGTGAAGGGTGTAAGATAAATGGAGGGTGGGGACCTCCTTAAATAGCAATGGGAAGGGTCTAGGTTTTAGTTTTAATGTTTCAGTTTTAATTTTTATTGGTTTTTTCATTTTTTTGGATGATTTAGTGGTCCCACATGCTGGCCGTATAACTGTCTAAAGAACCGGCCAGTTCAGACAAATAAGGCTGGTTCCATACAAAACATGCCATCTCTGGTTTGAGACCATGATTTGGACCAGAAATCTCCCAAAACCAATCGAACTAGCAAGTTTTGACAGAACCAATTCAGTTTCAATAGCTAAGGGTGCAACCAATTATGGGCCTATGACCTCTAAGCCAAATATTTCAGCCGCAAGCAAGGCACCCATGAGCTCTTTTCAGGCTACAAAGGGCCCAGTCATTGCCTTTGAGGCTGGACAAGCCGGCAACTATGGAATCAGAAGAACATAAAGACTGAAGAGCAATACCCTAAACCATTGGGTTCAACATGGCTGGAGAAGAAAGTTACATCCTAGAAATGTAAGGGGTCTTACATACATGCTCAAGAAGACCTTGGTGAGCAGAATTCATTCGATTTCAAAATTAGATATTACGTGTCTGCAGGAAGTGAAGGTTACTGGTTTTGCCTTGAAATCAATCTTGAAACATATTTGGCTTGGCATTACAGCTTTTCATGCCTTGCATGAAGAAGGCTGAGGTGGGGTAGCCAATCTTGTATAATCCAAGTTTAAAGCATGTGAAATTGATCAAGGAATTGATCCATCCAACCAAGTGGTATGGGTGCTCCTTAATCTGGATGGTACGGCTCTTGGCATCCACTCGTCAATCTGCTGAAGATCCCCTTCAACCTTCATAGACGATAATGTTAATTCTTGATCACCTCTGGTCAGGTAATACTCTGAATAAAGGTAAAGTAGTTATATCTGCTCAATACTTAAAGGCTGCATTTTCGGACATCATTTCTTAGATCACTACGAGGGCCTTGTCAACCACACCATTTGTAAATTATAAATTCTATATTTTCAACTGCTAGATAAGTACAAGTAGCTTTGTATTATGTGCAAAGTATAATTTTCCATGAAATAAACCTTGGTGGAGGTTTCATATTCAATTCTACAAAGACAAGTTGTTATGGACAACTGGTTTGGGACTGCTCATGAAGTGCCACTTTTCTGTATTTGAGATAGAACATTTTTACTGTTCATAAGCATTACAATTTGCTGCATCCTAATGTCTGTATGACATTAGACATAGTAGTACTCTTCTGAATATTTTGATTACAAGTAAAAGCAGTTTCCTTTTCCTCTTGGAAAATACATGTTCACTTAACATTCATTTGAAATAGCCTTCATTTCCCTGGATCATTTTCGAAGATTCAAAACAAGTTTGCAAAGCAAAGATTTAACATAAGCCCATTCTAATGTCATCAAAAAAGCGTGTTCTTTACCATCTTATCCTTCAAGGACACATTGACTGATTTCAACAGACTTATGGTGTAGAGACAATTGGATATCTGTGTTAGTCAGAATCCGCAATAGATTACTAATAAAGTGCTTCACTTCAGATATATTATTGTGCAAATGAGCTTGACAGCTCCATCATGGACGGTGAGGAGGGACATAAATTGATGAAAGATATCACATTCCTTTATTATCAGGAAAGATAAGACTTATTTGAGTGCAACTGTAATACCGGATTACAATTGCTAGTAAATAAAGTGGTCATGGATGAAAACCATGTTGTTCTTTGATATACTCGAAGAAAGGAGCTCGTTAGAGAAATCCCATATTCAAAATTATTCCCTTCATCCCCTGGACTCCCAAGGGTGGATTCCGTAGTGGGAGGCTGTTGTGAGACGTATTCTTAAGTTTATGAGGGGGTGGGGCAGTATGATGGCTTGAAGGAGGTGAGGGAGATGCAAGTGGCTAGACAAAGGCTAGAGGAGGTTCATATCTTTCTAGAAGAGGACATTCATAATATCACCCTTCAAGAGGAGTCAACAAAGTTGGAGATGACCGTGAGACGTGGGGAGGAGTATGTTGCTCATAAGGCCAGGATCCGTTCTCAATACAGTAGACCCAGGATGTCGATGAGGGGTCCAAATTCTACTGCTTTATTGGAAGGAAAGGTTGCAGAAGAGAGCATGCTTGGTCTCTGCAGAGCAAATGGTTCACTTGTTGAGGATCCCGCTGAGATTCCACGTATGGTTGGCAATCATTTCTAGTCAATCTTTGCTCGTTATGCTCTAATAGATGGTGTTCTTGCTGCTTGAGATGCCTCTTGTAGGGTTGTCCCCTGCAAGATCTCGAGAGGTGACATGGACAAGTTGGATCAAGATATTACTAGAGATGAGTTTTATACCGCTTTGATGCCCATGAAGAATGGCAAATCCCTTAGGTTGGATGGTTTCACTTGTGAGCTCTATAAGTCCATGTGGGATTGCCTCGGGGATGACTTTCGGTGTTTGGATGTTGAAGCCTTCTCTTCTAGTCACCTTTTTGAGCCTCTTAATCATGGGCTAATTAAAGTGATTCCAAAAAAGTTGTGCAAGACTACATAGGTGGTTGGACAATGTAGACCTATCACCTAGGTCATAGGGTTCGCCGAACCTAATCCTTGAGGTTTGAGGTTTGGCGAACCTCAAAAAAAATTTAAGGTTCGTTCAGGTTCGGCGAACCTAATGCCGAACCTAATGCCGAACCCAATGCCGAACCTAATGTCGAACCTAATCAAGGCGAACCTGAACCTAATGGCGAACCTAAACGAACCTAATTGATTTTCGAATTTTTAATTAAAAAAAAAACATAATTAAAAAAAAAAAGAAGGGTATCTTACCCACTCTAGCACCCGATACCTAGCTTTATCTTTATCGTTTTACCTCCAGCTCCAACAAATCCGCCGCAACTCTGTCCGCCCGATCTCTGCAACATCATCACGANTATATATATATATATATATATATATTCGAACCTAATGTCGAACCTCATCGAAAAATTCGAACCCGAACCGAACCTAATGCTCGCCGAACCCAAACCCGAACCCGAACCGTGTGACTTAGCCTATCACCCTGCTTTCAGTTGCATATAAAATCATGGCAAAGGCTTTGGCTCTAAGGATTCAAACGGTGGCAAGGTATGTGGTCTAGCAAGAGCAGACTGCTTTAAACTTTTTTCCAAGGGACATTAATTCTTGATACAATGGTCTCGGCCTAGGAGGCCATGGAATGGGCCAAGGAGACAAGTCTGCAATGTATGATGTTGAAGATTGACTTCAAAAAGGCTTATGATCAAGTTGATTGGTCCTTCATTTCTGAGATGATGATGCTTGGGTTTTGCTTCCCACTATGTGGGCATGGTGAACTCTATGTTCTCCAATGCATCAACCTGTTTGTCTGTCAACAAGGCCTTGTCCCCACGAAATCATTTACACCAATTTATTAGGCAGGGTTGCCTACTGGCGCCATATTTGTATGTGTTGACTGCATATGCCTTGATGTATTGTTGGAAACAACTTGCAATGTTGGTCAGATCAAAAGTATTATGCTTCCAAATGGTTTTGAGATGATCAATAACCATTCTGTAGATGACTCCCTTTTATCTATATGGGTCGATCAGGGTTCAGTTGGTGGGGCCCTTTTTTGTCTGGACACTTTTTGTGGGGTTTCAAGTGCCATTGTCAATCCTCACAAGACTTACTTTTAGCTAATTGCATTGGATTCTCCACACAGCATAGATTCTAATTTCTGGTTGCCTAGTCTTACTGTACATTTGTCCGAGGATGATTGTAAGATATCTTGATACCCCATTTGGGGTAGGTTTAGTGTCTATGCAGGAATGGTATCTACAGAGATTACAAAACAAATTTCATTTTTGGCATCATAAGGATCTTCCCTTCACAAGAAAAATGACAGTTGTAAGTGGTGGAATTTTGGTGCCTCCCTGCTACAGTACTCTTGCCATTTCTATTCGGCGCTTCATCAGAGGCACCCCCTTTCATCTGTGCTTAATGCAAGGTGGGATTTGTCAGATCCAGAGATCTACTGGGTTCATGGTCTTCACAATGTTTGGTCGATGCAGATTTCATATAAGCTGCACATTTTGCTTCATTGGTTAACTATCAAAGGATCTCATCCATGGCCAGCTAGCTAAGACTGGCCTCTCACATGGTCTTTACCCAGTTTGTTAGCAACCCAAGATAGTCAAGCATATTTTTTTGGGATTGTCAATTTGCCAGACAGTGCTGGAGCTTCATTGAGTATCAACATCCTAGTTGTATTGGTGAGCGGCTTCATTCGGGGATGGGCGATCTCTTTTGCATGTTTTGTTTGTTTTTCTATGGCATTGTTTATGGATTTCTACACTTTTTGTCATATGTAAGCTCAAGTGTAAGTATATGTTTGATCAAGACTCAAGAGGTAAGTTATGTGTCTTCCTTTATTGCTTTATAGAAAGACGAGGTATGTCACCGACTGTTGGCTAAGGGAGTATTGTTGATCAAGGATGCCAAAGTTTGGCTCCTAATGTATCCTCTGATTTTATTTTTGCTTTAGTTAGTATTAGGCTACCACGCTTTTGCATTTTGTATGTAAATATTTTTTTGTGAATATAAGAAATATTTTTCTAAACAAAAATTGGCTATCCTGTAAAGTTTACATTTACTACCCTGAAGTCCATGTAGGTCCATCAAGGCATAAGAGGTTAGGCTGTGTGGCATATTTAAATATTAGTGCCGGAAAAGGCATACACATGAGGAAACAATCTGAGTTGGATGATCGCATACACCAAGGTATGTGTGGCATATACATGGATAGAATCTGATTCCAATTGTAGATGAAGGGAGAGGATTCTATGGGCATACACCTACTGAAGGCCTTTTTCATACTATCAACAAGAGCACATTCTTGTTAATGATGGTACTCTAACATTTGTCCATAAAGCTATTGTCTTGGTGTCCACTATATCAATGGGTCACTACTTTGCCTTCAAAGTTCAAAGAATAACTATGGAACCCAAGAATGGTTGAGAGCATGGTGGAAGATGTTGATGATACCATGCATCAAGTGAGTAAGCCAAGGACAAGATTCACAAGAAGATGTTGATCAAGACGTTGGCAAAAAGATTATGTAAACTTCCAAAAATTACCAGCTAATGAAATAACATCAAGAATGTCAATGACAACTATATAGGTATGCATTTTGTTATACTAATATTATTTACCTATTCAAGTAACATGGGAAAGGATACATTTACTTATGCTTAATACCATGGTTGAATGGTTAAATGGGATTAATTCTTATATGTGAATGATACCTAGGGGGTATGATAAGGGAAAGAAGCCTAATATATGACAAGAACGATTATAAATTGTTTGGATGCATTCATGTTGTGTTTGATAGCATTGTGTGAATGCTTGTTTGTGCTAATGTTGCAGATATATATGAATGATTTTTCATTACATTGAATATGTTGACAGCTGAAAATGATTGAATTGCCAATATGTTCTCATTCTAAGATCATTTTGTGTTGTTATGAATATTGCAATGAAAGATTATATACAAGATTACTCGTAGTTTGTTTGGCTAATTTTGAGTTCTATCAAGGAGGACAGATTGTAGGTAAAAATGCCGTGGATATGGCAACGAGTGTAAGCCCATAATGAAGACCAGTGATTACTGCTACAAGAGCCAAACATCATGAGAGGAATTTATAATTGTGAGATCCGATTTTCATAAAAAATAGATTTAAATTTCTGAATGAAATTTTGATAATAGCAGCTTAATGTGGTTGTATGTGTATGATACAGGTGAGATGATGGATCTATTTAGTGAGAACAGATGTCACCTATTGTAAGCTAGAAAGCACAAGGAGAACATTATTGTGATGACATTGGAACCTTGTGACATGCCTTGATCACCTTAAGCTATGTTATCTTAGAGATTGCCAACAGGACGCCTTGGCAGTAGGACTCTACAAGTCTGCACTCATCCTACACGTGAAGGCCTTGGCAAGGTGGATCGCCCAAGAGAACATTTAGCAGAGAAGAGAATGCCTAAGCCTGGAAGGGTGGATGCAACAAGGAAGAGGCAATTTGAATGAATCTACTATGAGAGATTCATGTTATGTGCTAGTCAGGATCAAGAAGGCAATATATGTTTGGGTGTGTCAAAGAAAACAATAAGTTGAATATTGCCTATAGCAACCAAATGGAGCAAATACATATTCATGCAAATAAGTATTGGGCTGATCTACATGTTTTATCTTGTGTTATGAATATAATGCTTCAGTTCCGAAATTGAAATGCATATGGATGGAATAATTACTGCTCAAAATGGTTATGATATGCGTGTTTCATTTGTTGATTGTTATAGGCATGCATTGGAATGTTAAAGGCCTTAGAGATGTCTCAAGACAGTAAGAGAAATGATTGAACATTGCTATCCAAGATGGCCAATAGCCATACGAAGTTGCAATGAAGAGTATGGCATTGCAAGTAAAATTAAAAAATGAAGACATGGAATATTGTTCAAAAGAAGAGAACACCGAGGATGATGTTATTCATGAAAAAAAAAATTGCGTTCCCAATCAGGTTTCAAGTTTTCTTCGGAACATATTGTTTAATGCCCAAACCCCATTATTGTTCAACTGCTAGAAATGAAATTTAAGACATAAAAGGAACTGTACTTGAAGCACATGGAAACTTTTCACACACTTTCCAATGATAGAAATTTAAAATCAGCCACACCATAAAATTTAAAACTCAGAATTTTTGGCCAATAGCCCAAGAAAAACCCCGAAGGAAAAACCTGTGAGAGAGAGGAGCTTTTTATTATTTTCTTCTTCAATAAGGTACAGTAGAATTAAATACACAGTAGTGACTACTTATCTCAACCACAGAGAACAATCTTCAGTCTTGAAATCAGTGCCTAACTCAACCTCGATTTCTGTGCATATGCAGCCTCGAATTCTGTGCATTTTCAGCTTGTACAGACTGTCAAAATAGTCTTCCCTCCTCAAAATTTGTGCCAGACCTGTTCTCTTCCTTGGTTTTCGTGCACACTGAAAACAGCAGTTTATACCTTGATTTGTGTGCCCTTCACAGGCCTCGAAATGCATGCAGCTGTTACAGGAAAGTACAGCAGTGTACGGCCTGCATTAATGCAGTACAGCCGTCCTCGAAAACTGTGCCAGAATTCTGAAAACTCATGCCCAGTCTCTCCTTGAACAGCGTGCTCCTTTATTGCTGCTGTTCGGTTCTAGGGATGTGCGCCAACTCCAGTCTCTTGGAATTTGTGCCAAGTCCTTTCTCTCTCAAAACCTAGGTTACCAAGATACGGATCCGCCAGATTTTTTAAAAGCCAGGATCTGGATACGGCCAGGATACATCGAGTACAAAAAATATAATAATATTTTTTAAAAATTTAAAAACATATTCAAAGTGTATAATCAAAACCATTCATGAATCACATTACTAGAACTGAAATCATATATCAATATGAACACTGAAACTGTGAAAACTGAAATGATACTTGCCTCATAGAAAGTTGAAAACGATGATAGTTACAAAAATGAGTGATCAATGATCACTATACTAATATGATAATGTAAAGTATATCTAACTACATATCATGAAATGGGTCCATATCCTCATTTGCATATTGAATCTCCAGAAGAAGGCTGAACCGGTGGTGTAACCTCCTAAAGTAGGTTGAGGTGAGTCATGACATTCAATGTCATGTTTAAATCAGAAATCTCGGGCTCCACATACCACATCCTACTTGGACCTTTCTTATACTCTAGACAAAGAGGTGATAGAAGGCAGAGGTTGGAATGAACATACACAAGATCCTCAGCCTTTGTTGCTCCCAATCTGTTTTGGCTTCACTAAATGGATGAATCCATATGTACTCCAATTCCTCTCAGCTGATGAGGAACTGAAAACCTGCGATAACAACCTAGTGGCCAAGGTCGAGAGATGAATGCTATCCCCACCATGGAAGCCCCACCAAGTAATAGAACTAAGATGCCCCCGATCATCCATGGATAGTGGATCTGAAAAGTTGCCAGTGGATTTGTACAAATGCTCCAAATTCTTCACATAATATGATAATTCCAATGCAATGCCCACCTCCCTATATATCTTCCTCAAAGTTGTCTCATATCCCTATACCACTTCAAAATCCTTGTTTGGGGTTGTTCTACCAGGTAAAGACAATATTTTGCAATGATAATATTTGGGGTGGAGTGCATAGGCCAAAAGGTGTAATGGTGTCGTCATTTTGTTCCACCTTTTGGTAACCGTCCTTTATTTCATTGTAAAATACTTCAAAAGGGTCACTTTCACTTGTCTTGATAATTTCCCTTATTCTCTCCAACATACTATCTATGTTTTCGTAAACTTCCAAGCAAGGCATATCTGTATCAAATGTCCTAATCATGGTCAAGATTGGTTCTGTAAACCGCAAAAGGTATTGGACCTTGTCCCACCATGCATCATCAAGAATGATAGACTTGATTTTTTGCCCCCTATCAGAAGTAGAAGTCCTCCAAGATTCCCAAAGAGGGTCAATGACCATTGCCTATAATGCTTGTCTAACTTCCACAAGCCTCTCTTTATGACTAGAGTGTGGGAGGCAAAACACGTTTCGGCAACCTACATAAGTTTTGAAAGTCAAATCTGAAATTAGAAATGATAAATCATATACGATTAAAATTCATAAGACATAATACAAATTGTCAAATAACACTAATTAAAAATGGAGTACCTTCATTAGCTCCAACTTTGCAAAACCTCTACATTTGGCTTGGGACATCGAATGATTGGTTATGAACATTTGGATCTCCTTCGATGCTACATATATTTCATTGATCCACTCAATCTCGCCAATCTTGGAAAGTGTAAGGTTCAACGAATGCACTGTACATGGAATCCAAAAGATGTGATCATATTGACCCTCCACAATCAACCTTAATGCTCTACATACCTACGCATTGTCCGTGCTAACTTGGACAACATTTTGTGACCCCACACTTTCTATTGCATCAATAAGAATATTGGAAATGATTCAATGAATGTTGCATCTTTCTCCACTCCATTGCAATCAATAGCCTTCAAAAACATTGCCCCTTGGGGGCATATTGCAATAACATTGATTAAAGGGCAGTTTCCATCAAAAACTATACACTCTAGTTTCTTCCCATGTATCTAGATTGACTGCAACTGTCTATCCACAAATTGTCTTTCTGATGTCAACAATGTACTGCGGACCTTTTCATACCCAAGGTTCTTGTACCCTTTCAGTGCTTCATTGATCGTTTTAACCATCCGTTACCAATATGGGGAGCGCACCAAATTGAATGCTAGCCCATTTGCATAGATGCAACAAGCTTCATGCTCATCAGTTTCTTCTTTGCCTTGGTTATTGAATGTTATTTCAATAGGTCCCAAAGTAGACCTTTAATTACTTGTGGGAACAAATCTAGATGGCAATGGGGTTTGTAGTTGCACTGTTTTGCATAGGGAGCATGTCTCCTATTAGCAGGACCTTGCAAAGATGCATAGAAAGCAAATTTTTTAGGACTCAAACCTGGTCCAAGTTGGCCATTTAGACCATTTGGACTAGTGCATATCAACACCCATGTGTTAGTTTGCCCAGTGAGATGGCCCTTCACCCTAGTGTATGGTCATTCCGAATTTCATTGCATTCATAGCATTTCCATTTATATGAACCACCCCCCAGGATTTTTGACAATAATTTCTACATACTGCCATAATGGAGATCTTGGGTCTACCTTGAGAATGGATTCTCGTGGTACATTTATGCCTTGACTTTGCTGCTATGATGACATGTTTACAACACTTTGTAGTCTATACATAATTAAGGATATAAAACTTAAAACTTAAAAAAAAGGAGTGTGTATTCTAAACAAGCAAAAACAAATGAAAAAATAGTAGATTGTGACAACACTCTATAGTCTGTACATAATGAAAGATAAAAAAAAGTAAAAAATTTAAAAATTTTGGACTATAATCTAAACAAGCAAAAAAGAACGAGAAATTAGGAGACTATGACTGTCAAACGTTTAAACAATAATTTATAAAAACTTAAAACTTAGAAAAAAAATGGACTGTATATTCAAGCAAAAACAAATTGGATTGTGTATTTTAAGCAAGCAAAAGCAAATGAGTAAACGGAAGACTCTGACAAAATGGACTGCATTCTAAACAAGCAAAAAAAAAAAGAACTGTGCTATATAAACAAGCAAAAAAATGGACTAATGCAATATAAACAAGCAAAATTTATTTTACTGTGCATTCCAAATAAGCCAAAAAAAATGGACAATGCATCATAAATTTCTAAACATGCAAAAAAAAGGAGAAAATAAGATTCTAACAATCAGATGTTTAAATAATTATTAATAATTTATGGACAAAACAATGTTTATTAGTTGATTATTATTTGAATTTTTAAATCAATCTAACCCGTTGAGTCGTTGACTAACCTTACTCACCTGTATTGTTTGTATTAGAGGTCTCACTGTCGTGTAGTGGTTGTCCAAGTTGTGTTGTGGCCCATGTTCCTGCTACAAATTCCCGTCGGTCCTACGGGTCATGTTATGGTGGTCCAAGACTCAAGAACAAGTTGTCGGTTCTTGTGGTCCTGTTGGTCATGTTGTGGTGGTCCAAGACTCAAGACCAAGTTGGCGATCGAGTTTCCTGTTGTTTTGTCGGTTACAAGGGTCGGGGTTCAATGCTCAGGTGTTGGTCGTTTTCTCTGCTAGGGGTTCAGTGCTAAAGTGCCCTGTCGTTTTCTCTGCTTGAGGTTTAGTGCTAAAGTGCCCTGTC
Organism: Pseudotsuga menziesii; assembly: GCA_001517045.1. Lineage (NCBI taxonomy): Eukaryota > Viridiplantae > Streptophyta > Pinopsida > Pinales > Pinaceae > Pseudotsuga > Pseudotsuga menziesii. The sequence continues at coordinate 1,046,853 of LPNX011197589.1, read as the reverse complement.
GTTTTCGCTACTCGGGGTTTAGTGCTCAATGCTCATACTCTGTCTTTTTCTCTTGTCGATTGTTCGTTAGAAGTGGGGTAGGGAAAACATAAATCTTAAACTACCTACCAGCCTAAATTTGGGCGGTGGGGACTTCTAAGTGGCAGATCTGACTATTAAAGTCGTGTTCCAATCTAATTTCCATGGGATTTGTTTCTGTGAGGGCCAATACACATCTGTCCTGTTTGGATCTGGCACTCACCCATTTCCATTGCAGATCCTGGTGGATCAAAATCCAAATTTGGATTGAAACCTCGAATCCATGAGTCCTACAGTCCACCCCGACAAATCCAATAACACAACTCAAAACCCTTATTCTCCACAAATCGAGTTTTTCTTCTCTTCTCCAAAATTCTCTTTTGGTGAATGTGATAAATGATGCCTATTCTTTTGTAGTTTCTCCCTTTTTGTTCATGGTAACTTCCACTTGAGATCCAATGGCCAAGAATAGACCAATGAGATCTAAGGTTCACATTAAATGCTCATTAATAACTCATTAAATGACTCTTAAAGCACCCATCCAATTTTTTTTGTAAGTCTACAAATATATTAAATAACTGTAACAAAATGTACATCCGAAATTACATCACCGAGAGGTCTTTGGGGTGGTCTAAAACAGTGGAACCACAACCCCAACCATTCAAAACTTTTGTTCTATCTTAGATTTACATAACAACAAAAAAAACATCAACCGATGGAGGCCAAACTGTGATCGCGAATTCAACAGTAACATTATTCATGGATTCATAAGAAAAAACCTAGAAAGCAACTTATAGCAAAAAAAACTTGAAAAAGTAAATGGAACCAAAAGGGGCCAGCTTCAGAGTCCTCATCGGCAACAGACTAGGGGGAACTTCCTCCAAGATGGGGCAACCTCCATGGAAATCTTCATCAGAAGTCGATTCAGGCAGCTTGACAGGAAGTGGAGAAGATTGTTGGCTTTTTCTGCCGTCTTTCTGTCCCTGGACCAAGGTTCAGTCCCTTCTGCTTAGCACAACAAAGCTCGAGATATCAGCCCGACAGAGCAGAGCTCAACCAGCAGCACCTACGATGCAGATGTCGCCTCACCCAAGATATCTCTCTTTTATGGGTAACTGCAAGAACCAGGTTTCCGCAGTTGTGTGGGAAGGTGTTTTAGTACCTTGGCTCTACGCCAAGGCTTCCAACGAAGGCCGGGGGGGTGGATTACTTGTATGCACAGTGATTCAGCAGCTAAACTGCGATCAAACCTTTCTTTATGCAACTTAAGTAAATAAATAGTAGGCATGCAACATAATCATATCCATTAATATAATGCGGCCATCATACATTTCTCCATTTGCAACCATAATAATCAACCACTCATTCAACACAATACTCACACATATATCTAAGCTACTTTAACATTCACACATATACATAGAATATAGCGTGGAAACCCATCCGAGCGAAAACCACAAGGTGCTCTTCATCTGGCATGAGGAAATAGATGCACCTTTCGTCTGCGCACAAAGCTGCAGACTCTGCTCAAGATCTTCTCTTCTATCTTTACAGACTTTTCGTCTCTTTCATGCTCTCTGATCTCTCTCTTTCTCTTTCTACTCTACTTCTCCCAGTGATTCACACACAGCCTGGATCGACTCAACCTTCCCTACTCGTATGCGCATTCAGCTGCAGAACCTCTACTCTGATGCACTCAGCGATACAGAGCCATTAACTAGAACGCCTAGCTCAAGTCTAGCTCAAGCATCTTACCAAGAGTCTAACCAATAATCTACAAGCTAGAAGCTAAAGCTAACCCATATACAGCTTGGGTTCCTTCTTTTATAGCCCTAATACAGACTCGATACAGATCCCATACATGCTTGTTACAGCCTCAATACCGACTCTATACTCTCTCATTACAAACTCCTTTTTTGTCGCTATCTCAAACGACTTACAATATCCAGCCAACAGGCTCTCTTTCCTATTCTAGCAACACATAACGAGAGGCACTATCGGCCTGACTTACAAAGATGCCTTCACGTGTGTGGTTTTCGTTAGCTCCAGCCGAGTTCATACCCACACTCGTTAAGGCCTGTCTCTTTCTCAGCAGTATGAATTACTATCGTTTTTCGGCTGTTACGCTATTTGCACGCCTGCTTCTACTGATATTTTGTTATATCATCTCGTGTTTCCTTCGATCCTTCTGTCGCGGCTTACTTATCTGGCGCAACGTCCTCTTCCAGCACCGCCTCTTTGTCTTCTTCTTCCCTTTTACTTCCTCTAACACAGCATCCTTCCCCTTTCCTTTATGTTGCTTCCTCGGTCGTAGCTCCTTCCTCTTCTCCTTTATATTCTTCTCCATAGTTAGGCAGAATTCTACAGTAATTATGCCCTACTGTCCCTAGGCCCAACAAGGACTTACAGACAGGCTCCTCATTTTCGTGAACGTGTTGGTTGATCAGTGGCATGATGCCAGATGGTGGTTGGCACTAGAAAGGGGGCGTTCATCGTCATTGTAGCAGCAGGAACCGAGCTCCTTTCCATTGACAGTCCCCTAGTGGCACTTCTGCTCCCCATTTTAGTATTACTGACAATTCAAAGCCCAATGGCCAAACGCTTCCAAGTAGAGGTGGCATCCAACCTGTTGAGTTGGGTGTCCAATTCTGTAAGCTTGGTCTTAACAAAAAGCACAGAGCTACGAGTGTAATTCCAATTATTCAACATTTCCTCCATCAAGGTGCCCATCATGCTTTTAATAAGCCAGTAATGATTTATTTGGCCACCCCATCTGCCCCTTGCCAAATGCTCAGTGACCTGGCGAAAGTCCCATTCGTCGATAAGTGTTTTAACCGGCATGGAGACGCCAGTTTCGTACCCTTCCTCCATCATCAGACCCATTCCCCGTTGGGTACGACTACGTCCATCGCCACCATGGCGAGGGGTTCTACGTTGTCGAGACGTGGTGAGCTGAATATACTAATGCAGGTGCAAACCTGCAGCATAGGTGAAAAGAACTGAGGGAGGATGAAACAGACGCCACTAGCCAAAGTCAAGGCCAAGAAAAGTTGATGTTGATGCAAACTCGGAACCAGAAGAATTAGCTGCAAGAAAACCCGAATGGGCGAACAAGAAGAAAGATGGAAGAGGTCGCAAGTAACAAGAACTAGGAGCGGGAGAATGAGCAGTTGCCCATCCCATTTCACCACCTTAAGCCTGACCACACGCTCCAGGTCTGAGGCCATAACGATAGAGTTAATGTTGTAGGTACTGCTTGGTGGCCTTTCCATAGCGGACAGGTTGCGTTCATCCTCGCAAGATGAGGTCATTATCTGCTCCAACTCTCTACCATCGCTCGACGAGACACCTTCCACCTCGCTAAATGGAGCCTTTAAATGCAGGGGGTAGGTAATGAAGTCTCGGCATACGTGGTGCCACGTTGGCATCTCTCAAACCAAGGCACTCCACGATGTCGGCTAGACACATAAACACACGCATCCGGTAAGCACCCATCCATTTAAATACATAAAGAACATTTAATTTTTTTGTAACTAGGGGAATCGGCAACTAGAGCTGGGCTAGTACTTGCGTGACACAGGGTCCAAGGATCCATTCCTGCTACCACTATACCCCTAGGTGCCCCACACCTGCCACAAGACATGGGACACAGGTAAACCCATGTGAGATTTGATCTCGTGACCTCCAATTTACAACAAGTGACTTCATAACAACTGAACTGCTAATGAGCCACACCCATGCAGGCTATAAAGAACATTTAATTAATGACTTCACTTTAAGTTTATTTCCCATAAGGTCACCTTTTAACTAACAAAATCATGAAGTCACTTTTTAATTAAAAAGGTCTTGAAGTCAAATTTAACTTAAACCACAAACACACTTTATAAGTGACTTTATCTCATATAAAGTAGTTCTCGCTTTATAAAGTAACAAAGGACCACATTGGACACTTTTTCACTCCTAGGCATCAAAAAGTGGAAAAGACACTTGCCTTGGTACAAATTTCAACACTCCCTCTTACCGAGGAAAGTATTTCTCGCAACCCCCAACTTATCTCTAAAGTGATTGAACTTGGCTTTCCCCAAAGATTTCGTCAAAAGATCTACCACCTAGGCCTTAGTAGAAATGTACTACAACTCCATTGCACCTCTCTAGACATAGTCACAAATGAAATGGTATCTGATCACAATGTGTTTTGACCCATCATGAAAAACTGGATTCTCCAAAAGCTTGATGCAGCTTTGATTATCGCAATAAATCATTGTTGATCTCAACTCCTGACCAAATAACCCAACCAACAACTTGCAAAGCCAAATGACCTCACAGCTAGCCTGATTGGCTGCCATTTATTCTGCCTCTACAAAACTCAATGCAACTAACTTTTGTTTCTGACTAAACCAAGACAATGCTCCTGAGCCCAGACTGAAACAACACCTGGATGTACTCTTCCGGTTAGTCACACCACCTTCCCAATCAGAATCTGTATAGCCAATCAAATTGACTCCATCTCCTCTCCTATAATCCAGACAAAAATCCATTGTACCATGCAAGTACCTCAACACATATTTTGCAATCCAATGAACTCTTCGAGGCTCCACCACGAACTGACTCATAGTGTTCACTGCAAAACAAATATCCGGTCTGGTATTGACCAAATACATCAATGAATCAATGAGTTGACGGTATACTCTCAAATCCTCTAACTGTCCCTCAAAAGCATGAAGCTTCTTCCAGTTGGTGATCATAGTTGTAGTCATCAATCTGCAATCCTACATCAAAAATCTCTCTAGAATATCTAAAGCATGCTTCCCCTGTCCAAGGAAGATGTGCCCCAACTCCTACCACACCTCCAAACGCAATGTCCTTCATCTCAAACTCTAATGTCGCAGCACATCATCCTAGCTGAGTTTGGGGCCCAGCCCTTCCATCTTGAGACAGTCTTCAGATTGGTCTCCTTCCTACATCGGATCCGGGGGTTAGCTGACTCATCAAAAGGTCACAGGTACCATTATCTAGCCTATTGCTCTGCTAAGACCATTGCCCGCACTACCCATTCAAGCAGGGCCAAGTGTTGGCTCACAGGAGTCTCGAGCCTTCTTGCTTCAGTGGGGATCCCGTTAGATCGTCTCCCCCCGTTTCAATACTCTCTAGATGCCCCCAATCACCTTCTACCTACCCGACAGGAGTTAAATAAGATAATGAGAGAGGATGTCTACAAGCAATTCATCCAGGTTACTTGGGTCAATCCTCCAGGAGGATTGCATCCAAAGATGGCTTTTTATGTTGAACACTTCTTGGAGATCAGAGACGGGCTCATTGTCCGACCCCAATACATGTTTCACCATTGGATGCATGCTCTCCGGATCCCTCTCGGACAGTTCGGAGTAGGATCCCATAAACTCCGGGTAGAGACAGACCACCAGATTGATAGATCAGATAGGATCTGCCAGCTATGTCATCTATAGGAAGTGGAAACCGAATCACATTTTATCTTCAGATGCCCTATATACTACGAGATCAGAGGACGTTTCCACTGCTTGTTTGGGGGGTCTCAAACTCTAGCCACCTTCTTCAAATACATCGATCAGACATGTCTAGCACTTCATATTCAAGAGGCTCTCAAGCTCTGAGTGCAGGTCCTCCAACCTCTCATCAAACCAGATACCACATAGAGGATCGTAGCCTTCTTCAGCGTACTACCACCTTCCAGGGGCACCAAGAGATCTACCAACCTAGATATCGATCCAGCTCCCAAATCAACAAATGTTTATGGTTCTTGACCCATGAGATCTCAACGATAGCTTCGTACCAGACCTCCCGCCGAGAGGTGCTCAAGAACCTCCAAACCTCACCGACATCACTCTAGAGGACGCCCCGCACCCACCAGCTCCTATTAGGGACAGCAGACACTATTGCACTTCCCTCAATTTTCCTCTTTCAACCTCGTATGGTAGGAGTACTAGACCATCCTCAGTCATTTTGGCTCCCCGATCATGCCCACCCGAGCTTCTTCACCCCTGGGAAGGGTTACAGTGTTGAGACTGGGGCGAGAGCTCTCCCATGCTACAACCCAACTTGTCTTGTACACTTTTACTTCTCTTCTTTTCTACTTCTTGTATTGTATTTCTTTTAAGGGAGACCGTTTAGTCCTCCCACATGCTCGAACATCATTGTAACCAGCAGTCTCGTTGACCTACTTTGTGGTCATTAGTGGACATTAATAAAATTATCTTATCTTATCTGCAATGAACCTGTTTATACCTGTAATGATCAAGTCATCTACATACAATACCAGAATAAGTGGATCCTCACCAACCATAATGTAGTAAAGGATTGGATCTGCCTCACTTTTCTGGAACCCCAACTCCTACAGATATGCATCAATCCTAGAATACCAAGCTCTCGAAGCTTGCTTCAGCCCGTAAAGAGCCTTCTTTAACCTACACACATGGTACTCTCCCATGCACCTCAAATCCCTCTGGCTGCTCCATGTACACCTCCTCTTGTAAGACACCATTTAGAAGTGTTGTCTTCACATCCATCAGATGAATGCTCCAACCCATCTTTGCAGATAATAGAGATCACAGATCTGATAGAGGAGTACCTAGCCACTAGCGCAAACGTCTCATCATAATCTACTCCCTCTATCTATGAGAAGCCACGCGCCATGAAACGAGCCTTATACTTCTCAATGCGGCCATCTGCAGCATGCTTGATTTTGTAGAGCCACTTGAAAGTCACAACCGATTCCCCTCTGGTCTCGAAACTACTTCCTGCAAGTCATTCTTCAAGATGGAACTATACTCTTCCACCATGGCATCTCTCTATACCTGATGTGGAGATGCCTCCTCAAAAGTGAAGGCTCCAACTCACGAAGACTAATCACCACTGCCATTTAGCTAGAAAATCTCTCTAGTGCTTTTCTCTCTCTGACCTCCCTCTTAGGTTTCCCCACAAACTCAAAAGTTTCCTTCGTCAGTTCTTTGAGCCAACTTGGCTTCCTCTTCTTTGAAGTAGAAGCTTCCTGTGGAGAAAACTCCTCCTGAGCATCCACATCTTCCAACTACCTACCTGAAGAAGTAGCACCTGAGGTCTAAGATCCTGTAGCTAGTGAACCAATACCAAGTGAATCTGAATCACGTGAAAGTGAAACTGGTGTACCTGTGACCCGAGAACCTAGACCTAACCAGGAGTCTTTTTAGACCGAGTCCTTGAACCTAAAGATCTAGAAACCTATGAACCAGTCACTCCTGAATCTTGTGACCCTACACCCTAAACCGCAGGACTCTAAGATGTGCTCACATGTGATGCGGGAGCCTATTGCTCCTCCTGCTCTGACTCTTGAGACTTCCTAAAGGCCCACTCCTCTTCAAATCTCACCTCCCTCCTCACAACAACTTTGCTCTATGTTGGAAGGTATATACGAAAAGCCTTTGAAGTCTCGTCATATCCAACAAAGATTCCCTTCTCTGCAATGGGATCCAACTTTGTCCTCTTCTAAGAAGGGACATGAGAAAGCATCCAAATATGCGGAAGTAGCCTATCTCAAGCTTCTTCCCGATGAACATTTCCTCAGGAATTTTACACCCCAAGGCTTGATGTGGACTCATGTTTTGAACAAGTCAATTGCCTCCCGATACCCTCTTGTCTACAAAACTCATCAAACGCACTACAGGTATACTCACCCTCATTTTCTGATTTGAGCACTCAAATCTTCCTCCCTGTTTGGTTCTTTAAAGTGCTTTTAACTCTTGGAGCCTCTTCAACACTTCTTTCGATTTCTTGTTTTTCCAAAAGTAGATCTAGGTCTTCCTGGAGAAGTCATCAATAAAAGTGACATAGTACTCAAAACCTGTCAATGAAGGAGATGACATCAGACTACATAAATCAAAAGGAATCAAGTCGGGTACTCTTTTTGACTTGCTATCATTGCTCGAAAAAAAGTCTTGATGTGCTTTCCCAAAGCACACCCTCTGCACACACCACTCTGCTTTGTGTTGAACTCAGGTAACCTCGTCGTCATATCTCTCAGCATCCTCAAAGCAAGCTGATGCAAATGGGCCATCCTCCTATGTCACAGCGTGCATATATCATTGTTGTTGTTGTGTGCCAAAGCATGATGAGGCTAAAATAGTAACTTGTAAAGTTTCTCGCATCTGACTCCAATCACAAACAAGGCATATGGACCCGAACCTTTGGGAAAAACATGCACCTTTCCCATTCAGAACATACACTCCATATCCTCTATCCTCAATAGTGTAAACTGATACAAGATTCTTCTTCATCCTAGGGATGTACAAGACATCCCTCAATATCATGGGCTCCATAAACTCCCTCTGAAAGTTGACAGTCCCTCGCCCAACTGCTTTGACAACAGTATTATCTCCCAACATCGCCTCCAAGTCCAAGCCAGTCTCAGTGAACTCAGTAAACATATCTTGTGTTACCTGTCATATGGCTCAAAGCCCCACTGTTAATGTACCAAGTGGATGGAGTGGTGGTCATACTCAACGAATGACCAACAAACAAGGAATACTCCCTTAGATCCTCCACATCAATGCTGGTAATAGATACTCTCTCTGTATGACCACCATAGTGTTGAAAAATTACCAAGGAAGTGTTTGTTCACTTTGTTCACCTTGTGATGCCTTGGGGTGGACATGAACACTTTAATATTGTGGTCCCTAGTATTTTTAAAGCGAGAACGACTTTATTTTAATAAAGTGACATTTAAAAGTGAGTTTAAGTCATTAATTATTTTAAGAAGTGACTTTATGGAAACTAAAAAGCTGGGTGAGTATTTAATATCTCATTTAATATTTAAAAGCAGGTTAATGCTTTTTAATGAGAAAAGTGAGATTTAACATTAGCCCTAGATCTCATCTAGGTATGTTTTAATCTAAGCCATTGATTTTCAAATGGTGGTTACTCAAACAAAAAGGCTAGGGAAAGGCATGGAGAGATTCATTAACCACTTTCACGAAGAGATTTTAAAAGAGGAGAAGAAGAGAAGAATGCCTTAAGAAATTTTGAGAAAGTTGAGTTACAGGCTGAAGATCAAAACTGAGGGTACGAATTCCTAGGCTAATGTACAGCAATAAATCAGGCTGTACAAACACGAATTTCGATGCATGTTAAGGCTGCATTTATTACAGGCCGCACAAACTGAGATTGGCATGAATTTCGAGGACGTACTGTATTTATTGCAGACCATACAACATTAAATGGAGGCCATACAGGCACAAATTTGAAGGCAGATTGCAGCACAAATTTCGAGTACCATACAACATTAAATTTCGGTCGTACAAGCACAAATTTCAAGGCAAAATATTCTTGTAATGTCGCACGAATTTCGAGGGTTGTACAGCAGTCGTACAGTCACACGTGTGAGATCGTACAACCTAGAAAACTATGTAGATTGTACAGTAGCAGTCAGTGAGTTTTTGGCACGTTTTTTGAGGAAGAAAAAAAAAGATAAGCACTGCTGTATTTTTTTTAATTTGCCTAAAGAGATAAAATTCTCTCTCTAAAGACAGGTTTTCCCTTCGGGGTTTTTCCTAGACCTTATTGGTCAAAATACTATCATAAATTTCTTGTGAGTTGACTGCTATAAATTTTTCTAAGTTATTTATGTTGAAAGAATTCCATGTGTTTCAAGCAAAAGTCAAAAATTTTAAATGTTATATGATTATGCATGCCTGTGTGTTTCAAGCAAAAGTAAAAAATTTTAAATGTTATATGATTATGCGTGTTGGAGTTTGGGCATTAAACTACATGCAGTGAACTAAACTTGAAATCGGGTTGGGGTTTTGAAATTTTTCACGGTATCAGAGCTGAAGTGAAGGGCAGAAAATAAAATTCGGAAAGAAATTTCAGAATTGGAGAGATAAGGGAAAACAGGGTTTTGTGAAGAAACAAGTTCTTGAACTGATTTGCAATGATGGCAATTGGACTTAAGCTAGAAGAGAGGTAAGATGGGGTAGTTAATTTTAGCCCATGGAAAGCAAGAATAGTATTAATACTGCAGAAGAATGAACTATGAGGCATAGTGAACAATACTACTAGGCATCCAATCATCGTTCCTACAGTTGCAGTTGATAAGGCCGCATTTGATAAACTGGACAAAAGTAAAAATAATCATACTTGCTACCATAAAAGACCATGTCATACCACATATATCTGTGAAAGATTATGCTCATCAAATGTGTCCTGCTTTGACCAACTTATACCAAAGTTCCAATGAAAATGGGAAAATGGTGTTGAGGGAGAAGTTGAAGAGTACTTGTATGAACAAGGGGGAGAACATGGTTTCTTACCTTACCAAGATTACACAAGTTCGAGATGAGCTTGGAGCAGTGGGGGAAAGAATTTTGAATGCAGAGTTGGTTCGCACAGCTCTGAATAGCGTGACAAAGCCATGGGTTATCTTTGTAGATTCTATTGTTGCTTGTGAGCACATGCCTACGTGGGATAGTATTTGGGACGATTTTATATTGTTAGAATTCCATATGCTAAGCTAGATCATCAGTATTTCATTTCAATTTCATAACAAAAGCATATAAACAGGATCACCGAAAGAAACAGTATCACAAGAACAACACAGATTTATCCTGGGAAAACCCTAAAAGGAAAAACCCAGCAAAAGCTTCCTCAATAGAGATGCCCCAAAAGATAAAAGGAAAAACCAAAAGACTGATCAAAGACTAATCCTCCTCCTTCTCTTGCTACTTCTCTCTCCTTCACTAATGCGCTACACAAGTGAGTGTATGTGTTCCAAATGAGGAGCGCCACACCTCTATTTATATTTGTCTGTTCACTTTAATAATTAATTCCGACATGTAGGCTCGAGTTAATCATGTAGGCTCAAGTAACCACAATTGGGGTGCTAATGACCCACCTTTACAATTTGAGGGGACTACCTCATGACTCTTATTAGTTCTTCCGATTAGAAGCATCAGGGTATAAAGTAATACAAGCGGTTCTCCCGATAGGACCATCAAGGACCACAAAAGATACTTATAGAATATTCTTCGAAGTTACAATATTACAACACTCCCCCTTAACGAGAAGGGTATTCTACAACAACATCAACAACAACAATAGTAGGAGAGAGATAGAGGACATCATCAACATCATCAGGGTAACACATCTATAAATCATTGGAAGCTCTTCAACATCATGTAGTTTTCATCTTCGTCTTCAACGACAGCAACACTTTGACTGACAACATCATCTTTAGTCTTCATCTTCAATCTTCAGCAGCAACAACACTTTGACTGCTCAATTGATAACATCATCATCAATACTTTGACCTTTCGATCAGCAACAACAACATCAGCACTTTGACCTTTCGATCAGCAACATCAACATCAGCACTTTGACCTTTCGATCAGCAACATTTTCAACAACATCATCATCACACTCTGATCTCTCGATTAGTACGTCATCATCATCACACTCTGATCTTTCGATCGATAACATCATCATCAGCAACAACCTGTAATCCGCAACATGAAGACAAAAGTCTTCGGATCACTTTTGGACCTAAGTGTAATATCCCAAATCCCGATATTTTCTATTTCTATACAAATATGTTGATACAACGGGGCATGCAAATTGCCAAGCAAAAATCCCTATTTTATAGGAAAAATTAGGGTTAGGGTTTGCGAGATAGAATGAACACTTACCACTGATAAGCCGGCTGAACTGCTCCGAAGAAAGTATGCAAGCACCGGATACTGGATCGGAAATAGGTGGACCTCCTCTGCTCCAGGTGAACCCCAGCAACAAGACGCCCCAGTCAGAAAAGGGTGACGCCCTCAAGGAAGGAGGTGTCCGATGGAACTGCGAATTTGCCGGGTCGATAGGTTTTCACTGCTGGAGAGAATGCTTGATGCATGCAGAGGTTCTAAGACCTCTAGGCAAGGTAGCGAATTGCTTCAGAGAGGCAGCTACTCACGCCCTGGAACCCCGAAACTGCTAATAACTGCTTCGGATGAGCCCTGATGGATCTGATAATCACCAGGTGCCGGAGTATGAAGCTGATGATGAGAATGGTGCCTGAATTTCGGAAGGAAACTGAGATCTGAAGGCCCAACAGCTGATTAGGGCTTTCTGGCTGAAAACCCCCTCTTACAGCTGCACACGTGTCCCTGCAACGACCTATACCATGTACTAGATAACTGATGAATGAATGGAGAACAAGTGGTGAACCTGTATGGCTTACCCGGAATAAGACTAGGACAGATGTTTCACTGCCGAAATCCTGTTAGCTGAAGACTCCGTCTCCAACCCCAACTGCTGTGCTGCTATCTAAGAGCTCCCAAAATAATCATAATCCAAAAGTGAAGTCTCCTTTTGCTTTATCCTCTATTTATAAAGTTCAACTGCGCAAAACCTAATCTTTGACCTAATTAGGTCACTTTATCTTCTAATTTGCCGTTGACTTGCATGCATGCGGATGGAGACTTAAAGAGTGCATGCATTATTAAATAATGCTAGGATGGCATGCACGAAGGTGGCCTTTGGCCCCAGTGGCCCTTCTCGACCAAATGATGATGCCCTAGATCTTCTATGGATGGCATCAATTCTTAGCTAATTCCCTAGCTGTCAGTAACCGCTCGAACCCACAGGAATCACATAGGTTAGCGGTTTTGGGGCCTTAAGGCCTAATTGGAAGAGGACATTACACTAAGTCCAGGGATGATACAATCCTGCCACATTCTCAACAACCAAAGTCACCGGACTGATTACGGGAGAATCAGTCCCTATCACTTTAGGACTAGGTCCAAGGATGATGCAATCCTGCCACATTCTCGAGGACCGAAGCCTCCAGATACCTTTCTAAACTGAAGTTCAAGGATGATGCAATCCTGCCACATTCTCGGGGACCGAAGCCTCCGAATACCTTTCTAAACCGAGGTTCAAGGATGATGCAATCCTGCCACATTTTCGGGGACCGAAGCCTCCGGATACCTTTCTGAACCGAGGTTCAAGGATGATGCAATCCTGCCACATTCTCGGGGACCGAAGCCTCCAAATACCTTTCTGAACTGAAGTTCAAGGATGATGCAATCCCACTACATTCTCAAGGACCGAAGTCACCGGACCTATTCTGGACAGATGTCCCAAGATGATACAATCCCTCTTCATTCTCGAGGACCGAGGTCACCGGATCACTTTAGGGCAAGTGCCTAGGGATGATACAACCCCACTACAACATCACTACTCCCCCTTTCGAGGAAGGTCTTTCCAAACAACACCAAGCTTGTCTCGAAAGTGTTCGAACTTTACTCGAGACAAAGGCTTCGTCAACACATCAGCAACTTGTTCATCAGTACTCACATACTGGAGCTTTATAGCTCCCTTCTGCATCATATCTCGAATGTAGAAATACCGGATTTCTATGTGCTTCGATCTGTCGTGGAATACTGGGTTCTCTGTCATCTTTATACAACTTTGGTTGTCACATAGAATCACGGTAGTATCCAACTCTAGGTTGAATAACCCTGACATCAGCTTTCGAAGCCATATGGCTTCACAACTAGCAGAGCAAGCTGCTATATATTCTACTTCAGCTGTGCTAAGAGCCACACTGAACTATTTTCTGCTAAACCATGAAATCATAGCAGATCCCAGGCTATAACATCCACCTGATGTGCTTTTCCTATCTGAGATACTTCCAACCCAATCTGCATCTGTATAGCCATACAATCTATACTCATGGCTACCATCATAGTATAGACCAAAATCTATAGTCCCTTTCAGATATCTCATCACATGTTTCGCAACTACCAAGTGAACCCGTCTAGGTTGAACTAGATATTGACTCAGAGTGTTCACAGCAAAACAAATGTCAGGTCTGGTATTTGTTAGGTACATTAATGACCCAATGATCTGTCTGTATTGAGTCTCATCCACTAACTCTGATGAGTCATCAGCTAACAACTTCAGGTTGGAATCCATGGGTGTGGCCATGGCTTTGCATTCCAACATATTGAATCTTTTCAATATCTCTACTGCATACTTTCCTTGGTTGAGAAAGATTCCTTCTGAACTTTGCCATACTTCCGGACCTAGGAAATAATGCATTAACCCAAGGTCATTCATCTCAAATTCTTCTGCAAGTTTTTTCTTGCTTTCCATAATCTGTTTCTCATTCCCTGTCAAAAATAAGTCATCCACATATAACAGTAGCATGACAGGTTCATCATCTATAACCTTGAGGTAAAGGTTAGGATCAGCTTTACTCTTGGTAAAGCCCATGTTCGTCAAGAAACTATCTATCCTTCCATACCAAGCTCATGGAGCTTGTTTTAAGCCATACAGGGCCTTCTTCAATTTGCATACGTGAGTATGTCTATCTTCAATTTCAAATCCTTGTGGTTGTTCTATGTATACTTCTTCTTCAATCACACCATTCAGGAAGGTTGTTTTCACATCCATTTGGTGTAAATCCCACTTCATCATGGATGCAAGTGCCATGATAGCTCTAATTGAAGTATACCGTGCTACTGGGGCAAATGTCTCTTCATAATCAATTCCCTCTTTCTGAGAGAAACCTCTAGCCACAAATCTTGCTTTATATTTCTCGATACTTCCGTCAGCTGCATGCTTTATCTTGTAGATCCATTTGGAGGATACTACACTCTTTCCTTCTGGTTTGGAAACTATATCACATACATCATTCTTCATTATTGACCGGTATTCTTCAGTCATTGCTTCTACCCATTCTTTCTTCTGCATTGCTTCTTCGTAGCTTGTAGGTTCTTGATCTACGAGATCACACATCAAAGCTATATAGTTGGAAAAAGTCTTAGGTTTCTTTCTTATCCTTGTGGAGCCTTCAGGTGTTGATGTATTTGTAACTTTGGAATGTATTCATCTATGTATCTTATGTATTGTAACCCAATGTTTATTCTGGGATGTATCTATAATGTAATTGAGTCATGTTGTCATGCCCCGATGTTCCGATCGGGAGGATCAATAATGTAAACAAGTCATGTCAAGTCATTGTGGGTAACCCTCCGATTGTCTAAGGGTTAAAGTCCCCGCAGTTCCGGGTCACTAGGGTTATTAGACTCTCCTAGTAGAGGTCGGCCCTGGTAGGGTTTTAGTCATGTCGGGATTAGTATAAATAGAGAACTGGAGTCTCTATTTATCACACAACTCATACACACTCAAGTGTAGTGCATAGTTGAGGAAGGAGAAGACACTGGGGCCAGACAAGAAGAAGATTACTGCTGTCGAGAGATCACTTACTGTTTTGGGCTTTTACTGTTTTGGTGCTGATTCTATCTCTGAGGAAGTTGCGGGGTTTTCTCCATTTATGGTTTCCCCGAGGAAAAACACTGTGTTCATTGTCTCTTGTGTTTGATTGTTGTACTTGTTATTCTCTCAATTAAAGATCCTAATAATGCTAGCTTAATGTTGAAAAACTAACATGGTATCAGAGCTAACCTGAGAAGAAGACACTGTGCAGCTGCGGGAACTAGGGCTTCCTAGTTTGTGAATCTTCCTCCGCAGATTTTCAGCAAAAGTAAGGTGGAATAACTCTCCTCCTTAGGGCGCATCTTTCTGTCAAAGCAGAATCCAATTCTAAGGTTTTTCAGTTTTGGACCCGACACTACTGCCGGAAATTAGGGCTTTTCACAGAAGATGAATTTTTCAATGAGCCCAGGCCTGGATTGATCTCCTCCCCAAAATCGAAGTTAGGGACAAATTTCAAGACATTTGGGTGGATAGATCTCCGGAAAAGCAAAACCCTAATTTGCTCCTGAACCAGCGCTGCAGGATTTCAACTCAAGTTTCAGATCCGACATCTTGACCTGGTAAGATCTAAAACCTTTTGTATTTCCATTTGAGGTTCTCAGTTAAGATGTCTCATCATACCAAGATTGATGAAAAGCTTGAAGGAGCTGATAACTTCCGAGCCTAGAAGTATAGGATCTCCCTTTTCGATCAAATAATGGCGGAGAATTCACTTCGAATGAATTCAAAGAGCTATGCAAAGAATCAGGGATTAAGAGGGAGTTGTCCACTCCTTATAATCCACAACAAAATGGGATTGCGGAACGAAAGAACAGAACTATCATGGAAGCTGCAAGAGCCATGCTTCATGATCAAGATCTTCCTATGCATCTTTGGGTGGAAGCTGCCAGAACATGTACAGAACCGTACTCCACATAGAGTACTCGAGAACAAGACTCCTGAAGAAGTCTTCTCCGGCAAGAAACCAGAAGTCAGCCATCTCAGAATATTCGGCTGTCCTGTGTACATACACATTTCG